>CM035818.1:8983717-9173717 GCA_020458035.1 Magallana ariakensis
CTTCGACAAGTACGTCTACAAGCACGGCTTTGCCAACGAGCACAAGCACAACTGAAGCCCCAACTACTTCTACAACAATAGTAAGCAGCACTGCAAGTACAAGTACGGAGAGTAGCAGCACTTCTACTAGTATTCCAACAAGTACAACAACTGGGGCTTCTTCTACAACAACCGAACAAATGAGTACTACCACAACCCCAGAAAGTACAACAGCTTCTACAAGCACCACCATGCCTTCAGTGACAAGCACCACTCAGGTTCCATCTACAACAACTGAAAGTAGCACAACCTCAACAAGTACACAACCCCCAACGAGTTCAAGCACCACAACTGAGGCCACCACTACCTCAACAACAGAAACAACTACAACTACTCCAGAGACAACTTCAATAAGTACGTCTACAAGCACAGCTTTGCTAACAAGCACAACTGAAGCCCCAACTACTTCTACAACAACAGTTAGCAGCACTGCAAGTACAAGTACGGAGAGTAGCAGTACTTCTACTAGCATTCCATCCAGTGTTACAACTGGGGCTCCTTCTACAACAATCGAACAAATGAGTACTACCACAACCCCAGAAAGTACAACAGCTTCTACAAGCACCACCACGCCTTCAGTGACCAACACCACTCAGATTCCTTCTACAACAGCTGAAAGTAGCACAACTTCAACAATTACACAACCCCCAACGAGTTCAAGCACCACAACTGAGGCCACCACTACCTCAACAACAGAAACAACTACAACTACTCCAGAGACGACTTCGACAAGTACGTCTACAACCACAGCTTTGCCAACAAGCACAAGCACAACTGAAGCCCCAACTACTTCTACAACAACAGTTAGCAGCACTGCAAGTACAAGTACGGACAGTAGCAGCACTTCTACTAGTATTCCATCAAGTACAACAACTGCGGCTCCTTCTACAACAACCGAACAAATGAGTACTACCACAACCCCAGAAAGTACAACAGCTTCTACATCCACCACCACGCCTTCAGTGACAAGCACCACTCAGGTTCCATCTACAACAACTGAAAGTAGCACAACCTCAACAAGTACACAACCCCCAACGAGTTCAAGCACCACAACTGAGGCTACCACTACTTCAACAATGGAAACAACTACAACTACTCCAGAGATGACTTCGACAAGTACGTCTACAACCACAGCTTTGCCAACGAGCACAAGCACAACTGAAGCCCCAACTACTTATACAACAACAGTTAGCAGCACTGCAAGTACAAGTACGGAGAGTAGCAGCACTTCTACTAGTATTCCATCAAGTACAACAACTGAGGCTCCTTCTACCACAACCGAACAAATGAGTACTACCACAACCCCAGAAAGTACAACAGCTTCTACAAGCACCACCACGCCTTCAGTGACAAGCACCACTCAGGTTCCATCTACAACAACTGAAAGTAGCACAACCTCAACAAGTACACAACCCCCAACGAGTTCAAGCACCACAACTGAGGCCACCACTACCTCAACAACTGAAACAACTACAACTACTCCAGAGATGACTTCGACAAGTATGTCCACAAGCACAGCTATGCCAACGAGCACAAGCACAACTGAAGCCCCAACTACTTCTACAACAACAGTTAGCAGCACTGCAAGTACAAGTACGGAGAGTAGCAGCACTTCTACTAGTATTCCATCAAGTACAACAACTGAGGCTCCTTCTACCTTAGCCCAACAGATGAGTACTACCACAACCCCAGAAAGTACAACAGCTTCTACAAGCACCACCACGCCTTCAGTGACAAGCACCACTCAGGTTCCATCTACAACAACTGAAAGTAGCACAACCTCAACAAGTACACAACCCCCAACGAGTTCAAGCACCACAACTGAAGCCATCACTACCTCAACAACGGAAACAACTACAACTACTCCAGAGACGACTTCGACAAGTACATCTACAAGCACAGCTATGCCAACAAGCACAAGCACAACTGAAGCCCCAACTACTTCTACAACAACAGTTAGCAGCACTGCAAGTACAAGTACGGAGAGTAGCAGCACTTCTACTAGTACTTCATCAAGTACAACAACTGAGGCTCCTTCTACAACAACCGAACAAATGAGTACCACCACAACCCCAGAAAGTACAACAGCTTCTACAAGCACCACCATGCTTTCAGTGACAAGCACCACTCAGGTTCCATCTACAACAACTGAAAGTAGCACAACCTCAACAAGTACACAACCCCCAACAAGTTCAAGCACCACAACTGAGGCCACCACTACCTCAACAACGGAAACAACTACAACTACTCCAGAGACGACTTCGACAAGTACGTCTACAACCACAGCTTTGCCAACAAGCACAAGCACAACTGAAGCCCCAACTACTTCCACAACAACAGTAAGCAACACTGCAAGTACAAGTACGGAGAGTAGCAGCACTTCTACTAGTATTCCATCAAGTACAATAACTGAGGCTCCTTCTACCTTAGCCCAACAGATGAGTACTACCAAAACCCCAGAAAGTACAACAGCTTCTACAAGCACCACCACCCCTTCAGTGACAAGCACCACTCAGGTTCCATCTACAACAACTGAAAGTAGCACAACCTCAACAAGTACACAATCCCCAACAAGTTCAAGCACCACAACTGAGGCCACCACTACCTCAACAACTGGAACAACTACAACTACTCCAGAGATGACTTCGACAAGTACGTCTACAACCACAGCTTTGCCAACGAGCACAAGCACAACTGAAGCCCCAACTACTTCTACCACAACAGTTAGCAGCACTGCAAGTACAAGTACGGAGAGTAGCAGCACTTCTACTAGTATTCCATCAAGTACAACAACTGAGGCTCCTTCTACCTTAGCCCAACAGATGAGTACTACCACAACCCCAGAAAGTACAACAGCTTCTACAAGCACCACCACGCCTTCAGTGACAAGCACCACTCAGGTTCCATCTACAACAACTGAAAGTAGCACAACCTCAACAAGTACACAACCCCCAACAAGTTTAAGCACCACAGCTGAGGCCACCACTACCTCAACAACTGGAACAACTACAACTACTCCAGAGATGACTTCGACAAGTACGTCTACAACCACAGCTTTGCCAACGAGCACAAGCACAACTAAAGCCCCAACTACTTCTACCACAACAGTTAGCAGCACTGCAAGTACAAGTACGGAGAGTAGCAGCACTTCTACTAGTATTCCATCAAGTACAACAACTGAGGCTCCTTCTACCTTAGCCCAACAGATGAGTACTACCACAACCCCAGAAAGTACAACAGCTTCTACAAGCACCACCACGCCTTCAGTGACAAGCACCACTCAGGTTCCATCTACAACAACTGAAAGTAGCACAACCTCAACAAGTACACAACCCCCAACGAGTTCAAGCACCACAACTGAGGCCACCACTACCTCAACAACTAAAACAACTACAACTACTCCAGAGATTACTTCGACAAGTACGTCTACAAGCACGGCTTTGCCAACGAGCACAAGCACAACTGAAGCCCCAACTACTTCTACAACAATAGTAAGCAGCACTGCAAGTACAAGTACGGAGAGTAGCAGCACTTCTACTAGTATTCCAACAAGTACAACAACTGGGGCTTCTTCTACAACAACCGAACAAATGAGTACTACCACAACCCCAGAAAGTACAACAGCTTCTACAAGCACCACCATGCCTTCAGTGACAAGCACCACTCAGGTTCCATCTACAACAACTGAAAGTAGCACAACCTCAACAAGTACACAACCCCCAACGAGTTCAAGCACCACAACTGAGGCCACCACTACCTCAACAACAGAAACAACTACAACTACTCCAGAGACAACTTCAATAAGTACGTCTACAAGCACAGCTTTGCTAACAAGCACAACTGAAGCCCCAACTACTTCTACTACAACAGTTAGCAGCACTGCAAGTACAAGTACGGAGAGTAGCAGTACTTCTACTAGCATTCCATCCAGTGTTACAACTGGGGCTCCTTCTACAACAATCGAACAAATGAGTACTACCACAACCCCAGAAAGTACAACAGCTTCTACAAGCACCACCACGCCTTCAGTGACCAACACCACTCAGATTCCTTCTACAACAGCTGAAAGTAGCACAACTTCAACAAGTACACAACCCCCAACGAGTTCAAGCACCACAACTGAGGCCACCACTACCTCAACAACAGAAACAACTACAACTACTCCAGAGACGACTTCGACAAGTACGTCTACAACCACAGCTTTGCCAACAAGCACAAGCACAACTGAAGCCCCAACTACTTCTACAACAACAGTTAGCAGCACTGCAAGTACAAGTACGGACAGTAGCAGCACTTCTACTAGTATTCCATCAAGTACAACAACTGCGGCTCCTTCTACAACAACCGAACAAATGAGTACTACCACAACCCCAGAAAGTACAACAGCTTCTACATCCACCACCACGCCTTCAGTGACAAGCACCACTCAGGTTCCATCTACAACAACTGAAAGTAGCACAACCTCAACAAGTACACAACCCCCAACGAGTTCAAGCACCACAACTGAGGCTACCACTACTTCAACAATGGAAACAACTACAACTACTCCAGAGATGACTTCGACAAGTACGTCTACAACCACAGCTTTGCCAACGAGCACAAGCACAACTGAAGCCCCAACTACTTATACAACAACAGTTAGCAGCACTGCAAGTACAAGTACGGAGAGTAGCAGCACTTCTACTAGTATTCCATCAAGTACAACAACTGAGGCTCCTTCTACCACAACCGAACAAATGAGTACTACCACAACCCCAGAAAGTACAACAGCTTCTACAAGCACCACCACGCCTTCAGTGACAAGCACCACTCAGGTTCCATCTACAACAACTGAAAGTAGCACAACCTCAACAAGTACACAACCCCCAACGAGTTCAAGCACCACAACTGAGGCCACCACTACCTCAACAACTGAAACAACTACAACTACTCCAGAGATGACTTCGACAAGTATGTCCACAAGCACAGCTATGCCAACGAGCACAAGCACAACTGAAGCCCCAACTACTTCTACAACAACAGTTAGCAGCACTGCAAGTACAAGTACGGAGAGTAGCAGCACTTCTACTAGTATTCCATCAAGTACAACAACTGGGGCTCCTTCTACAACAACCGAACAAATGAGTACTACCACAACCCCAGAAAGTACAACAGCTTCTACAAGCACCACCATGCCTTCAGTGACAAGCACCACTCAGGTTCCATCTACAACAACTGAAAGTAGCACAACCTCAACAAGTACACAACCCCCAACAAGTTCAAGCACCACAACTGAGGCCACCACTACCTCAACAACGGAAACAACTACAACTACTCCAGAGACGACTTCGACAAGTACGTCTACAACCACAGCTTTGCCAACAAGCACAAGCACAACTGAAGCCCCAACTACTTCCACAACAACAGTAAGCAACACTGCAAGTACAAGTACGGAGAGTAGCAGCACTTCTACTAGTATTCCATCAAGTACAACAACTGCAGCTCCTTCTATAACAACCGAACAAATAAGTACAACCACAACCCCAGAAAGTACAACAGCTTCTACAAGCACCACCACGCCTTCAGTGACAAGCACCACTCAGGTTCCATCTACAACAACTGAAAGTAGCACAACCTCAACAAGTACACAACCCCCAACGAGTTCAAGCACCACAACTGAAGCCATCACTACCTCAACAACGGAAACAACTACAACTACTCCAGAGACGACTTCGACAAGTACATCTACAAGCACAGCTATGCCAACAAGCACAAGCACAACTGAAGCCCCAACTACTTCTACAACAACAGTTAGCAGCACTGCAAGTACAAGTACGGAGAGTAGCAGCACTTCTACTAGTACTTCATCAAGTACAACAACTGAGGCTCCTTCTACAACAACCGAACAAAAGAGTACTACCACAACCCAAGAAAGTTCAACAGCTTCTACAAGCACCACCACGCCTTCAGTGACAAGCACCACTCAGGTTCCATCTACAACAACTGAAAGTAGCACAACCTCAACAAGTACACAACCCCCAACGAGTTCAAGCACCACAACTGAGGCCACCACTACCTCAACAACAGAAACAACTACAACTGCTCCACAGACTACTTCGTCAAGTACTTCTACAACCACAGCTATGCCAACAAGCACAAGCACAACTGAAGCCCCAACTACTTCTACAACAACAGTTAGCAGCACTGCAAGTACAAGTAAGGAGAGTAGCAGCACTTCTACTAGTACTTCATCAAGTACAACAACTGTGGCTCCTTCTACCACAACCGAACAAATGAGTACTACCACAACCCCAGAAAGTTCAACAGCTTCTACAAGCACCACCACGCCTTCAGTGACAAGCACCACTCAGGTTCCATCTACAACAACTGAAAGTAGCACAACCTCAACAAGTACACAACCCCCAACGAGTTCAAGCACCACAACTGAGGCCACCACTACCTCAACAACTGAAACAACTACAACTACTCCAGAGATGACTTCGACAAGTACGTCTACAAGCACAGCTTTGCCAACAAGCACAAGCACAACTGAAGCCCCAACTACTTCTACAACAACTGTAAGCCGCACTGCAAGTACAAGTATGGAGAGTAGCAGCACTTCTACTAGTATTCCATCAAGTACAACAACTGGGGCTCCTTCTACAACAACCGAACAAATGAGTACTACCACAACCCAAGAAAGTTCAACAGCTTCTACAAGCACCACCACGCCTTCAGTGACAAGCACCACTCAGGTTCCATCTACAACAACTGAAAGTAGCACAACCTCAACAAGTACACAACCCCCAACGAGTTCAAGCACCACAACTGAGGCCACCACTACCTCAACAACAGAAACAACTACAACTGCTCCACAGACTACTTCGTCAAGAACTTCTACAACCACAGCTATGCCAACAAGCACAAGCACAACTGAAGCCCCAACTACTTCTACAAATACAGTTAGCAGCACTGCAAGTACAAGTAAGGAGAGTAGCAGCACTTCTACTAGTACTTCATCAAGTACAACAACTGGGGCTCCTTCTACCACAACCGAACAAATGAGTACTACCACAACCCCAGAAAGTTCAACAGCTTCTACAAGCACCACCACGCCTTCAGTGACAAGCACCACTCAGGTTCCATCTACAACAACTGAAAGTAGCACAACCTCAACAAGTACACAACCCCCAACGAGTTCAAGCACCACAACTGAGGCCACCACTACCTCAACAACTGAAACAACTACAACTACTCCAGAGATGACTTCGACAAGTACGTCTACAAGCACAGCTTTGCCAACGAGCACAAGCACAACTGAAGCCCCAACTACTTCTACAACAACAGTAAGCAGCACTGCAAGTACAAGTTCGGAGAGTAGCAGCACTTCTACTAGTATTCCAACAAGTTCAACAACTGCGGCTCCTTCTACAACAACCGAACAAATGAGTACTACCACAACCCCAGAAAGTACAACAGCTTCTACAAGCACCACCATACCTTCAGTAACAAGCACCACTCAGGTTCCATCTACAACAACTGAAAGTAGCACAACCTCAACAAGTACACAACCCCCAACGAGTTCAAGCACCACAACTGAGGCCACCACTACCTCAACAACAGAAACAACTACAACTGCTCCACAGACTACTACGTCAAGAACTTCTACAACCACAGCTATGCCAACAAGCACAAGCACAACTGAAGCCCCAACTACTTCTACAAATACAGTTAGCAGCACTGCAAGTACAAGTAAGGAGAGTAGCAGCACTTCTACTAGTACTTCATCAAGTACAACAACTGTGGCTCCTTCTACCACAACCGAACAAATGAGTACTACCACAACCCCAGAAAGTACAACAGCTTCTACAAGCACCACCACGCCTTCAGTGACAAGCACCACTCAGGTTCCATCTACAACAACTGAAAGTAGCACAACCTCAACAAGTACTCAACCCCCAACGAGTTCAAGCACCACAACTGAGGCCACCACTACCTCAACAACTGGAACAACTACAACTACTCCAGAGATGACTTCGACAAGTACGTCTACAACCACAGCTTTGCCAACGAGCACAAGCACAACTGAAGCCCCAACTACTTCTACAACAACAGTTAGCAGCACTGCAAGTACAAGTACGGAGAGTAGCAGCACTTCTACTAGTACTTCATCAAGTACAACAACTGAGGCTCCTTCTGCAACAACCGAACAAATGAGTACTACCACAACCCCAGAAAGTACAACAGCTTCTACAAGCACCACCACACCTTCAGTGACAAGCACCACTCAGGTTCCTTCTACAACAGCTGAAAGTAGCACAACCTCAACAAGTACACAACCCCCAACGAGTTCAAGCACCACAACTGAGGCCACCACTACCTCAACAACGGAAACAACTACAACTACTCCAGAGACTACTTCGACAAGTACGTCTACAACCACAGCTTTGCCAACAGGCACGAGCACAACTGAAGGCCCAACTACTTCTACAACAACAGTAAGCAGCACTGCAAGTACAAGTACGGAGAGGAGCAGCACTTCTACTAGCATTCCACCCAGTGTTACAACTGGGGCTCCTTCTACAACAACCGAACAAATGAGTACTACCAGAACCCCAGAAAGTACAACGGCTTCTACAAGCACCACCACACCTTCAGTGACAAGCACCACTCAGGTTCCATCTACAACAACTGAAAGTAGCACAACCTCAACAAGTACACAACCCCCAACGAGTTCAAGCACCACAACTGAGGCCACCACTACCTCAACAACAGAAACAACTACAACTACTCCAGAGACAACTTCGACAAGTACGTCTACAAGCACAGCTATGCCAACAAGCACAAGCACAACTGAAGCCCCAACTACTTCTACAACAACAGTTAGCAGCACTGCAAGTACAAGTACGGAGAGTAGCAGCACTTCTACTAGTACTTCATCAAGTACAACAACTGTGGCTCCTTCTACCACTACCAAACAAATGAGTACTACCACAACCCCAGAAAGTACAACAGCTTCTACAAGCACCACCACACCTTCAGTGACAAGCACCACTCAGGTTCCTTCTACAACAGCTGAAAGTAGCACAACCTCAACAAGTACACAACCCCCAACGAGTTCAAGCACCACAACTGAGGCCACCACTACCTCAACAACAGAAACAACTACACCTACTCCAGAGACGACTTCGACAAGTACGTCTACAAGCACAGCTTTGCCAACAAGCACAAGCACAACTGAAGCCCCAACTACTTCTACAACAACTGTAAGCCGCACTGCAAGTACAAGTATGGAGAGTAGCAGGACTTCTACTAGTATTCCATCAAGTACAACAACTGGGGCTCCTTCTACAACAACCGAACAAAAGAGTACTACCACAACCCCAGAAAGTACAACAGCTTCTACAAGCACCACCACGCCTTCAGTGACAAGCACCACTCAGGTTCCTTCTACAACAGCTGAAAGTAGCACAACCTCAACAAGAACACAACCCCCAACGAGTTCAAGCACCACAACTGAGGCCACCACTACCTCAACAACGGAAACAACTACAACTACTCCAGAGACGACTTCGACAACTACGTCTACAAGCACAGCTTTGCCAACAAGCACAAGCACAACTGAAGGCCCAACTACTTCAACAACAACAGTAAGCAGCACTGCAAGTACAAGTACGGAGAGGAGCAGCTCTTCTACTAGCATTCCATCCAGTGTTACAACTGGGGCTCCTTCTACAACAACCGAACAAATGAGTACTACCACAACCCCAGAAAGTACAACAGCTTCTACAAGCACCACCACACCTTTAGTGACAAGCACCACTCGGGTTCCATCTACAACGACTGAAAGTAGCACAACCTCAACAAGTACACAACCCCCAACGAGTTCAAGCACCACAACTGAGGCCACCACTACCTCAACAACAGAAACAACTACAACTACTCCAGAGACAACTTCGATAAGTACGTCTACAAGCACAGCTTTGCTAACAAGCACAAGCACAACTGAAGCCCCAACTACTTCTACAACAACAGTTAGCAGCACTGCCAGTACAAGTACGGAGAGTAGCAGCACTTCTACTAGTATTCCATCAAGTACAACAACTAATGCTCCTTCTACCACTACCAAACAAATGAGTACTACCACAACCCCAGAAAGTACAACAGCTTCTACAAGCACCACCACGCCTTCAGTGACAAGCACAACTGGGGTTCCTTCTACAACAACTGAAAGTAGCACAACCTCAACAAGTACACAACCCCCAACGAGTTCAAGGACCACAACTGAGGCCATCACTACCTCAACAACTGTAACAACTACAACTACTCCAGAGATGACTTCGACAAGTACGTCTACAACCACAGCTTTGCTAACAAGCACAAGCACAACTGAAGCCCCAACTACTTCTACAACAGTAAGCAGCACTGCAAGTACAAGTACGGAGAGTAGCAGCACTTCTACTAGTATTCCATCAAGTACAACAACCGGGTCTCCTTCTACAACAACCGAACAAATGAGTACTACCACAACCCCAGAAAGTACAACAGCTTCTACAAGCACCACCACACCTTCAGTGACAAGCACCACTCAGGTTCCATCTATAACAACTGAAAGTAGCACAACCTCAACAAGTACACAACCCCCAACGAGTTCAAGCACCACAACTGAGACCACCACTTCCTCAACAACGGAAACAACAACAACTGCTCCACAGACGACTTCAACAGGTACATCTACAACCACAGCTTTGCCAACAAGCACAAGCACAACTGAAGCCCCAATTACTTCTACAACAACAGTAAGCAGCACTGGAAGTACAAGTAAGGAGAGTAGCAGCACTTCTACTAGTACTTCATCAAGTACAACAACTGAGGCTCCTTCTACCACAACCGAACAAATGAGTACTACCACAACCCCAGAAAGTACAACAGCTTCTACAAGCACCACCACGCCTTCAGTGACAAGCACCACTCAGGTTCCATCTACAACAACTGAAAGTAGCACAACCTCAACAGGTACACAACCCCCAACAAGTACAAGCACCACAACTGAGGCCACCACTTCCTCAACAACAGAAACAACTACAACTACTCCAGAGACAACTTCGACAAGTACGTCTACAAGCACAGCTTTGCCAATGAGCACAAGCACAACTGAAGCCCCAACTACTTCTACAACAACAGTAAGCAGCACTGCAAGTACAAGTACGGACAGTAGCAGCACTTCTACTAGAACTTCATCAAGTACAACAACTGAGGCTCCTTCAACCACAACAGAACAAATGAGTACTACCACATCCCCAGAAAGAACAACAGCTTCTACAAGCACCACCATGCCTTCAGTGACAAGCACCACTCAGGTTCCATCTACAACAACTGAAAGTAGCACAACCTCAACAAGTACACAACCCCCAACGAGTTCAAGCACCACAACTGAGGCCACCACTACCTCAACAACAGAAACAACTACAACTACTCCAGAGACGACTTCGACAAGTACGTCTACAACCACAGCTTTGCCAACAAGCACAAGCACAACTGAAGCCCCAACTACTTCTACAACAACAGTTAGCAGCACTGCAAGTACAAGTACGGACAGTAGCAGCACCTCTACTAGTACTTCATCAAGTACAACAACTGAGGCTCCTTCTACCACAACCGAACAAATGAGTACTACCACAACCCCAGAAAGTACAACAGCTTCTACAAGCACCACCACGCCTTCAGTGACAAGCACCACCCAGATTCCATCTACAACAACAGAAACAACTACAACTACTCCACAGACGACTTCGACAAGTACTTCTACAACCACAGCTTTGCCAACAAGCACAACTGAAGCCCCAACTACTTCTACAACAACAGTAAGCAGCACTGCAAGTACAAGTACGGAGAGTAGCAGCACTTCTACTAGTATTCCATCAAGTACAACAACTAAGGCTACTTCTACAACAACCGAACAAATGAGTACTACCACAACCCCAGAAAGTACAACAGCTTCTACAAGCACCACCACGCCTTCAATGACAAGCACCACTCAGGTTCCATCTACAACAACTGAAAGTAGCACAACCTCAACAAGTACACAACCCCCAACAAGTACAAGCACCACAACTGAGGCCACCACTGCCTCAACAACAGAAACAACTACAACTGCTCCACAGACGACTTCGTCAAGTATTTCTACAACCACAGCTATGCCAGCAAGCACAAGCACAACTGAAGCCCCATCTACTTCATTAACAACAATTAGCAGCACTGCAAGTACAAGTACTGAGAGTAGCAGCACTTCTACTAGTACTTCATCAAGTACAACAACTGAGGCTCCTTCTACCACAACCGAACAAATGAGTACTACCACAACCCCAGAAAGTACAACAGCTTCTACAAGCACCACCACGCCTTCAGTGACAAGCACCACTCAGGTTCCATCTACAACAACTGAAAGTAGCACAACCTCAACAAGTACACAACCCCCAACGAGTTCAAGCACCACAACTGAGGCCATCACTACCTCAACAACTGTAACAACTACAACTACACCAGAGATGACTTCGACAAGTACGTCTACAACCACAGCTTTGCTAACAAGCACAAGCACAACTGACGCCCCAACTACTTCTACAACAGTAAGCAGCACTGCAAGTACAAGTACGGAGAGTAGCAGCACTTCTACTAGTATTCCATCAAGTACAACAACCGGGTCTCCTTCTACAACAACCGAACAAATGAGTACTACCACAACCCCAGAAAGTACAACAGCTTCTACAAGCACCACCACACCTTCAGTGACAAGCACCACTCAGGTTCCATCTATAACAACTGAAAGTAGCACAACCTCAACAAGTACACAACCCCCAACGAGTTCAAGCACCACAACTGAGGCTACCACTACCTCAACAACGGAAACAACAACAACTGCTCCACAGACGACTTCAACAGGTACATCTACAACCACAGCTTTGCCAACAAGCACAAGCACAACTGAAGCCCCAATTACTTCTACAACAACAGTAAGCAGCACTGGAAGTACAAGTAAGGAGAGTAGCAGCACTTCTACTAGTACTTCATCAAGTACAACAACTGAGGCTCCTTCTACCACAACCGAACAAATGAGTACTACCACAACCCCAGAAAATACAACAGCTTCTACAAGCACCACCACACCTTCAGTGACAAGCACCACTCAGGTTCCATCTACAACAACTGAAAGTAGCACAACCTCAACAAGTACACAACCCCCAACGAGTTCAAGCACCACAACTGAGGCCACCACTACCTCAACAACAGAAAAAACTGCAACTACTCCAGAGACAACTTCGACAAGTACGTCTACAACCACAGCTTTGCCAACAAGCACAAGCACAACTGAAGCCCCAACTACTTCATTAACAACAGTTAGCAGCACTACAAGTACAAGTACGGACAGTAGCAGCACCTCTGCTAGTACTTCATCAAGTACAACAACTGAGGCTCCTTCTACCACAACCGAACAAATGAGTACTACCACAACCCCAGAAAGTACAACAGTTTCTACAAGCACCACCACACCTTCAGTGACAAGCACCACCCAGATTCCATCTACAACAACAGAAACAATTACAACTACTCCACAGACGACTTCGACAACTACGTCTACAACCACAGCTTTGCCCACAAGCACAACTGAAGCCCCAACTACTTCTACAACAACAGTAAGCAGCACTGCAAGTACAAGTACGGAGAGTAGCAGCACTTCTACTAGTATTCCATCAAGTACAACAAACGGGTCTCCTTCTACAACAACCGAACAAATGAGTACTACCACAACCCCAGAAAGTACAACAGCTTCTACAAGCACCACCACGTCTTCAATGACAAGCACCACTCAGGTTCCATCTACAACAACTGAAAGTAGCACAACCTCAACAAGTACACAACCCCCAACAAGTACAAGCACCACAACTGAGGCCACCACTGCCTCAACAACAGAAACAACTACAACTGCTCCACAGACGACTTCGTCAAGTACTTCTACAACCACAGCTATGCCAGCAAGCACAAGCACAACTGAAGCCCCATCTACTTCATTAACAACAATTAGCAGCACTGCAAGTACAAGTACTGAGAGTAGCAGCACTTCTACTAGTACTTCATCAAGTACAACAACTGAGGCTCCTTCTACCACAACCGAACAAATGAGTACTACCACAACCCCAGAAAGTACAACAGCTTCTACAAGCACCACCACGCCTTCAATGACAAGCACAACTCAGGTTCCATCTACAACAACTGAAAGTAGCACAACCTCAACAAGTACACAACCCCCAACGAGTTCAAGCCCCACAACTGAGGCCATCACTACCTCAACAACTGTAACAACTACAACTACTCCAGAGATGACTTCGACAAGTACGTCTACAACCACAGCTTTGCCAACAAGCACAAGCACAACTGAAGCCCCAACTACTTCTACAACAGTAAGCAGCACTGCAAGTACAAGTACGGAGAGTAGCAGCACTTCTACTTGTATTCCATCAAGTACAACAACCGGGTCTCCTTCTACAACAACCGAACAAATGAGTACTACCACAACCCCAGAAAGTACAACAGCTTCTACAAGCACCACCACACCTTCAGTGACAAGCACCACTCAGGTTCCATCTATAACAACTGAAAGTAGCACAACCTCAACAAGTACACAACCCCCAACGAGTTCAAGCACCACAACTGAGGCTACCACTACCTCAACAACGGAAACAACAACAACTGCTCCACAGACGACTTCAACAGGTACATCTACAACCACAGCTTTGCCAACAAGCACAAGCACAACTGAAGCCCCAATTACTTCTACAACAACAGTAAGCAGCACTGGAAGTACAAGTAAGGAGAGTAGCAGCACTTCTACTAGTACTTCATCAAGTACAACAACTGAGGCTCCTTCTACCACAACCGAACAAATGAGTACTACCACAAGCCCAGAAAGTACAACAGCTTCTACAAGCACCACCACGCCTTCGGTGACAAGCACCACTCAGGTTCCATCTACAACAACTGAAAGTAGCACAACTACAACAAGTACACAACCCCCAACAAGTACAAGCACCACAACTGAGGCCACCACTTCCTCAACAACAGAAACAACTACAACTACTCCAGAGACAACTTCGACAAGTACGTCTACAAGCACAGCTTTGCCAATGAGCACAAGCACAACTGAAGCCCCAACTACTTCTACAACAACAGTAAGCAGCACTGCAAGTACAAGTACGGACAGTAGCAGCACTTCTACTAGAACTTCATCAAGTACAACAACTGAGGCTCCTTCAACCACAACCGAACAAATGAGTACTACCACACCCCCAGAAAGAACAACAGCTTCTACAAGCACCACCACGCCTTCAGTGACAAGCACCACTCAGGGTCCATCTACAACAACTGAAAGTAGCACAACCTCAACAAGTACACAACCCCCAACGAGTTCAAGCACCACAACTGAGACCACCACTACCTCAACAACAGAAAAAACTACAACTACTCCAGAGACAACTTCGACAAGTACGTCTACAACCACAGCTTTGCCAACAAGCACAAGCACAACTGAAGCCCCAACTACTTCATTAACAACAGTTAGCAGCACTACAAGTACAAGTACGGACAGTAGCAGCACCTCTACTAGTACTTCATCAAGTACAACAACTGAGGCTCCTTCTACCACAACCGAACAAATGAGTACTACCACAAGCCCAGAAAGTACAACAGCTTCTACAAGCACCACCACGCCTTCAGTGACAAGCACCACCCAGATTCCATCTACAACAACAGAAACAACTACAACTACTCCACAGACGACTTCGACAAGTACGTCTACAACCACAGCTTTGCCCACAAGCACAACTGAAGCCCCAACTACTTCTACAACAACAGTAAGCAGCACTGCAAGTACAAGTACGGAGAGAAGCAGCACTTCTACTAGTTCTTCATCAAGTACAACAACTAAGGCTACTTCTACAACAACCGAACAAATGAGTACTACCACAACCCCAGAAAGTACAACAGCTTCTACAAGCACCACCACGCCTTCAATGACAAGCACCACTCAGGTTCCATCTACAACAACTGAAAGTAGCACAACCTCAACAAGTACACAACCCCCAACAAGTACAAGCACCACAACTGAGGCCACCACTGCCTCAACAACAGAAACAACTACAACTGCTCCACAGACGACTTCATCAAGTACTTCTACAACCACAGCTATGCCAGCAAGCACAAGCACAACTGAAGCCCCATCTACTTCATTAACAACAATTAGCAGCACTGCAAGTACAAGTACGGAGAGTAGCAGCACTTCTACTAGTACTTCATCAAGTACAACAACTGAGGCTCCTTCTACCACAACCGAACAAATGAGTACTACCACAAGCCCAGAAAGTACAACAGCTTCTACAAGCACCACCACGCCTTCAGTGACAAGCACCACTCAGGGTCCATCTACAACAACTGAAAGTAGCACAACCTCAACAAGTACACAACCCCCAACAAGTACAAGCACCACAACTGAGGCCACCACTTCCTCAACAACAGAAACAACTACAACTACTCCAGAGACAACTTCGACAAGTACGTCTACAAGCACAGCTTTGCCAACGAGCACAAGCACAACTGAAGCCCCAACTACTTCTACAACAACAGTAAGCAGCACTGCAAGTACAAGTACGGACAGTAGCAGCACTTCTACTAGAACTTCATCAAGTACAACAACTGAGGCTCCTTCTACCACAACAGGACAAATGAGTACTACCACAACCCCAGAAAGTACAACAGCTTCTACAAGCACCACCACGCCTTCAGTGACAAGCACCACCCAGATTCCATCTACAACAACAGAAACAACTACAACTACTCCACAGACGACTTTGACAAGTACGTCTACAACCACAGCTTTGCCAACAAGCACTAGCACAACTGAAGCCCCATCTACTTCTACAACAACAGTTAGCAGCACTGCAAGTACAAGTACAGAGAGTAGCAGCACTTCCACTAGTACTTCATCAAGTACAACAACTGAGGCTCCTTTTACTTCAACAACAGAAATATTTACCACTACAACTGAACTTATCTCCACTACAATAAGTGTTCGAAATGAAAGTAAGTTTGTTTTTGGAGTATTTTTTTTTTTCATATCTGTTTACATGAATTTTTTTTACATAAATTTTGTTGACTAGAATTCTTTTTGCTGGAATTTTTTTAACTTGAAAATGTTTTGTATCTAATAGATTTCCTCTCATACGGGCAACAAGCGGGTGATATCCAAGGTTTAATTGGGGATGATTTAGTGCTAGCAGTTATTGATAATCCAGTTGGAATGACTTGTGGATCATCACTATTTCATAGTGTTTATGTATGTATAAAGATTGATTTTATTATTGATATTAAATTCTATGAAATTTGACGTAGGTGATGGAAGTTTGAAAAATGCATAAGGACCCAGATATTTGCAACTCTCTCTCCAACAAAAATTTTCTGATAAATAATATCAACAATTGCTTTTGCCAGTAAACTCTGCAGTACACCATGGTATGTTTTATATTATGTAAACACCAGGGATTTATTAAGGAAACTTATATGGTATTAATTAACCTGTTAATATATTGGTATTCTAATAAAAACAGAAATATATCAATTTTTTTGAAGTTCATTAAGTTTTAAATGTGTAAATAATTAACTTTTTGTTTGGTTTATGGTACATAGAATTATGTTAACATTTACAGCCATTTTATTTCCAAAGGTCAGAATTCAGAAGAGTTATTAATCACATATATATTTTCCAGATCTATACGAATGGCTATGTGACATTTGATAGCTACTTCAATAGTGGTCGTCCACAACCATTCTCTGTTCAGCCAGGATCGCAGCCAGACAAAATAGTTGCTCCCTTTTGGTCAGACGTTGACATGACGGCAGATTCGCGTGTTTGGTATCATTTCTACAACCGATTTTCTGCCAACTCGTCTGTTCTATATGAAGCCCAGGCTCTCATTGTTCAAAACTACAAAGATTCAATGGTGGCCTCCAGTTTTAGTCCCAATACAGCTTTAGTTGTCACCTGGGAAAATGTCCGCCCAGCTCCTGCTTCTATCTATTCCTCTCAGGTAAAGAATGGACTCAAGGATGAGTCATATAATATCAAATAATTGCATGTAAATACAAATACAAATCTGTCATGATGAGCCACAGTCAATAGTTAGATTTCACCAATTGCCAAATCGTAAACATTCCAAATAACATACACTGTTCAGATTTTTCAAAAATACATAAATGAATGTGTGTTCGTCTTGGTGTTGCAAACATGCACTATTTTAATTGTTTTATGTCTGTGTTGTTTAACATGATAAACTAAATAACGAACTTTTTTTATTCAGTTTGTCAGTAATATTTTTAAAATTTTGCTAAAATGTGGTCCATTGGGTAGTATCATAGACAGATACATTCTATATTTGGATATGGATGAAGTTATTAAAGCCAACAGTATCCATAAATGTTTTAATAAATGTTTTCATGTCTTTACAAAATATCATTTATAATATATACTACAGTTGTTATTTTTAACAAAATTTTTTTTATTAATTTTAGTATGAATGTCACATAACATTAATAATCAACTGTTATTCAAGTTACAATACAATAATATGGTTAACAGAGAGCCAGTTTCCAGTTGCTGATTGTGAGTGATGGAGTGACCACCTACACAGCTTTCCTTTTTAAACAAATGGGCTGGTTCCCCCCGAAACCAGCCCTGCTGGGATACAAGTGTGGGTCCAGTGGCTTCTACAGCCATCCAGCCTCTTTAAGCAACAACATGCTCGATGAGGTGTTTAACAAGGGCTATAGCAGTAAGTTACTATGGAGAGTTTTGGTTTTAGATTAAAATATCTATTCATGCATGTATATTTGAAATATAAAAACTTGCATTTTTTTAAACATAGGTTTTAATCAATCAATTGTAATTTAAATTACTACATTGTATCACCCAATGGTGTGTGACAGTCAGACAGGTTCGAATACCGGTGCCAGATAGCTCAGTTGGTAGAGCACCTGACTAGTGATTCAGGGGGCCTGGGTTCGAATCCTGGTCTGGTCCGTCATTATTTCTTTTATCCCGTAACATTTGGTGCCGTGCCAACCCCTGGAACTGACAGGTTAACTCCTACCTGGTGAAGAGCCTGGAGTGATCTTCAGGGGCAAAGATCATTTACCGGTAAGGGGGTAGGAATGTCACAGTCGGACCGGTTCGAATACCGGCGCCAGATAGCTCACTGACAGTTGGTAGAGCACCTGACTAGTGATTCAGAGGGCCCGGTTCGAATCCTGGTGTGGTCCGTCATTATTTCTCCCATCCCCTTACAGGTGACTAGATTGTGGTCGCGCGATTTACTGATTTCTGTAGAGCAACTAGATTTTAATCAGTGTCATATAGGCTAACAGACAATCTGTAATAAGGTGAAGATAGGTGTACCAGGCGTATTTACCTATATTTTTTACCAATATACTTAACATCTCTCAGGAGGAGATAGGCCAGGCATTTGGATTTACAAGATGGATACCATGAACAATTTCATCAACTATGCTGAAAAATGTTACACCTGGATCCAAAACTATGGAAACCCAGAGTATCTGGCAGTTACATTGGCAAACACAAAATTAACCAATTGTCCATGTAGTGAAGACAGAATACAAAAGGATGGTCGATTTGTACCATACCCCAACCAACCAAACTGTTATGTCAGCGAATTTCCTCCCACTGGGATTTCTGGATCTAGGGTAATTAGTTTGTTTGTTTTACATGTATATGGGTAGAAATGAATTAGAATTTGTTTGTTTATTGTGTTTAGACATACTGTTTGTGTAATATATGCGCTGTCATAAATAAAAATCTTGCTTTACACCAAAAATTTCTTTAAAAGCTAGGATCTTGATGAAAACCAATCAGTATATATAGTCAATGATGTGTCAGAGCAGGTGGTGAACAGAAGCATTGAATTAAAAACCATCATCTAAAACATATATTTTTTATGCCCAGTCTGTGAGTCTGTTCTTTTATCATAATTTATGCCAAAATATGTATTTACTTAACTTGACCTTCACTTTTCATTTAGCAGAATTTCAAACTCTTTTAAGATCTTTTTTATCAAATTTTGTACAAAGATACATAAAGAAGAAAGTACAGTAAGTTTCTTTCCATATATGCCTTAAAATTCAAAACTTAATTAAATCTCATGAAAACACACATAATACTACTTATCTTGAAAACGTGTGTGTGAGAAAAAACCAGGTTATATGTACTTTAATTCTACTTCCAAAAGAAAGACAGTGATTTCAGAAATATGGAATATTCTTTAGATGTACCAGGTTGTCAAAACTGACAAAAAAGGCACATCTTCTCAGTTTTTGAGGATGAAAATGTGTCCACAGCTGTTGCTGACAACAAAATTAATATATTTATTTATTCAAACCATACCCGATATAACCCTCAAGGGCCGGAGAACCACAAAAATTGGGTCAAAGTTATGATTTGTTGCTAAGCAGATTAACATTGTGGCCCTTAGACCAGTGGGCCGGCCTCTTGTCTTTGTGACTGTCAAACATGATCAAATACCGATGCCAGATTATAGCACAATCAGTGGGTAGAGCACCTGACTAGAGATCTAGGGGAGTGCAGGTTCAAATCCTGATCTGGTTCATCATTGTTTCTCTCATCTTGTTACATTTGGTGCTGTGCCAACCGTTAGAACTGACAGGATAACTTCTGCCAGTGACTGGAGCCTGGGTGATCTTCAAGGGCAAAGATCATTTTAGGGGAAGAAACGTGATGGTCAGACCAGATAGAATAACGGCACCAGAGTTGCTTCATTATTTCTCCCATCTCGTTACATTTGCCACTGTTTGTTTCAGAAATGCTGCTACTCAAGAAATTCAACTCTGGCCACCCTGATTAGCTCTGGAGCAAGCGCTGGTTATATTTACACATCAAACCCTCTACATAATCCAAGAGAAGCCAATGTTCTGGATGAGGAGCCTCACGATAACTGCTGTCTCCATTCCAACCTCTGTAGTGAATTCCTCAGACTCAGATACTCGGACACTTGTGAACTCTACCAACCCCTAACATCCGGTATGTTAAATAGAATTAATTTTTACTTTTGATACATTTTGTTTTAGTGTCCTAAATGTGCTGTCCATTCCACATTGATGAGATTAAAATGAGATATGAAGAATACATTGTTCTGTTTTTAGGGTCCTCTTTTGGAGACCCTCATATACGAACATTGGATGGTCTTACCTATACATTTAATGGACTGGGAGAATATGTGATGCTGACTATGACACAACCTGGATCTAATGAGTCTCTTCTAGAGATTCAGACTCGTACAACACAGGCCATTAATGCTAATGGAACCGCCATTAATGCCACTGTGTTTCAAGCGTTCGCTGTCAAAGAAAAGAATGGAGGAATAGCCCAGGTGGAGGTCAATCTAGCAAAGACAGGTACGGAATCTTGCTCATATTTCAAGGATTATTTTTATAGAACTATTTTGGGAGTTGTTTTTGTTGTTAAAGAGTCAGTGAACCTTAATTTGTCCATTGAGAATAATTCATTTAATAATATTTACACTTTCAAATATGTTTCCTTATATGAACCTAAAGAATAGCGAAAAGGTTCAATTTTGTTTGAAGTTTTTTGTGCATCACAATGATAACCGCACACACGCTCTCATTTAACGGTTGTATTATTGTAAACATGAACTTGGTTGGTACGTGATCAAATCTTCTGAGAAGCCCTTCAAGCTTCACAGGATTTGATCATGTGACCAACCAAGTTCATATCCTTGTGAACTTTTTAACATGCTGTGTATTTCTTAAATGAATAGACTTGGAAAGTTTACCTCTGTCCTCGAAAAGTTTTCCCTGCAAATTATCACAATTGTAACCTTGTTTCAGGACTGGTTGTTCATGCAGACAGAGAGGATATTACCCGTCAGTTTTATTCCAGTGATACGTACTCCTACTATGTGGCCAGTAGACTGTTACTGAAAAGAACAGGCACCAACTCGGTCAAGATTCTGTTTCCATCAGGTAGATGGAAGAAAGAAGAAAGAAACGAGTTTAATTACTTTGTGCAATAATAAGTTTCAGCAGCTTTATTACATTTATACTTAATACAGTGAAACTTGGATATAGGGAATTAAGTCTTACCTGTGGATCTACTACCCTATATCCATATTGATGCATGTAGTGAATTCACATTAATGCAATAATTGTTTTCCTTTCTATTATTGGTAATTGCTTCTAGAAACTCTACTTTGAAGAACTGCAAATGGGAAGTTTGACATACATGTTTTTCCAAATATTGATGTCAATTTTATTAATACTTTTCATTATTGGACTCTAAAAATATGTAATAAAAGATTTAATTTTCTTTATTCAAACCTTTGCATAAAACATCTTGACCTAGCTATCAGTAAATTTTTAATAACTGTCAGTTTGTCATAACCTTGAGGAATTGTTAAGAATGTTGCAGGGTACTCAAGTATTTTGGATATCTATTTTTGAGCAAACATGTTTTACAGTAGTACACGCTGATATTGTTTATTTTAGGCATCACTTTTGATATGTCTCTTAACCTCGGAATGCTGGAACTAACTACTGGAATACCAGATTCATTGTCTTCCACCACAAACAACTCAGGACTTCTGGGAAATATCAACGGGAACATGAATGATGACCTTAAAACGCCCAATGGAACATTGCTGCCTTCTAACACGACTGAAAGGGAGATATATTTCAACTTTGGAGAGCTTTGTAAGACTTCTGTGTATTAATTTTCTGGAGGATGGGGGGGGGGTATAGGTAGAGCTAAAAAATTTGACTTAAATAAGAACACTTTATTTTAATTTGATTACTGCAAATTCTTGAGGTACAAACTGTATCTATATAGACTCAGTAACTGGCAGACTCTAAGACATTTTACTTGTTTTTACATTTATAATCATACATAGATGGGACTGTTTGAGTTCTGATTTTTAGGTCACCTGAGTAAACTTAGGTGACCTATTGCTTTTGCTATCTGTTTTCATCCGTCATTGTGCATCTGTGAGTCGTGCATTAACAATTTTACATTTTTAAGTTCTTCTTGAAAACTATATGGCCAATTGTTACCATTTTGTGTGAAGCATCTCTATGGTGAGAGGAATCTAAATTGCGAAATTCATGGCTCCACCACCCTTGGGGTGCCACAGGCAGGGCCAAATATGCCCCAAAAAAAGCCCAATTTTTAAAAATCTTCTTCTCTACTTCCACACATGTGAGGAAAAAACTGATTGCATGGTTATGATGTCCACAAATCTTTTTCTCTACTCCCATATATATTTCTTTAAATGCATGGTTATGATGTCCATGAAGCCCTCTACCAAAATTGTGAAATTTATGTCCCCTGGGTCAGGGGTTCAGGCTCTAGGGTGGGGCCAATATGCCCATATACCGTAGTAAAAATTAATGTATTAAATCTTAGAAAATCTTCTTCTCTACTCATATTAATAGTTCTTAAAAACTAAATGTATGGTTATGATGTCAATAAAGCCCTTTACCAAAATTGTAAAATTTATGTCCCCTAGGTCAGGGGTTCAGGCTCTAGGGTGGGGCCAATCTGGCCATATAGTGAAAATGTATTAAACACATGTGGGCAAAAAACTGAATGCATGGTTATGATGTCCACTAACTCCTCTATATAAATTGTGAAATTCATGGCCCCTGGGTCAGGGGTTTAGGATGTAGGGGAGGGGGGACCAATATGGTCATATAGGGTTAATGCATATAATGTTTTAAAATCTTCTTCTCTACTCTCACAAATCTGTAAGAAAAACTGACTTCATTATTATGTTAACTTGGAAGTCCTCTACTAAAATTGTAAATTTCATGTCCCCTGGAGTATGGGTTTTGACTCTAGGGCAGGGCCAAAATGGATGTATAGTGTTAATGCATATAATGTTTAAAAATTATCTTCTCTACTCCCACACACCTCTAAGGAAAACTGAATTCATGATTTTGTAGGCCAGGAAGCCCTCTACCAAAATTTAAATTTTTATGTCCCCCGAGGTAGGGGTTCTGACTCTAGGGCGGGGCCAAAATAGTCATATAGTGTAAATGCATTTAATGTTTAAAAAAATTGTCATCTTTACTTCAGCTGATACTGAATAAATCTTGACTGCATATAGCCTAAAGAAAGAAAATAAAGCTGTCTATCAAAATTTTTAATTTCATGTCTCCTTATGTAGGAATCTAAGGTGGGGCAAAAACACTCAAATAGTGAATAGGGTAGGGGTTCTTTATGCAGGGTATGGCCACAATGGTAATTTAGTGTTTTATATTGTTTAAAAAACGTCCACTAACACAATTAAAACTGACTGCATATTTAGAAAAGAACATTGAGCTGTCATCTTTAATAATATTTCATGTCACTTACATGTAAGGCAAGGGTTATAGCTGGGAAGGGGGTTTATATTTGTCTTTTTTTTTTTATGCTCGGGAATTTCAATGAAAGAAATTTGTAAATTCACATATTTAGAAAAGAGAAAGAATGAAGCTGTCTATCAAAGTTAAGAGATTGTGAAAGCATTTGGAAAGAGATAAAAGGAGTGGATAACAGTAAATGAAGTTATCTTCCCTTGCTTCTTCATAATGGAGTTATTTTTCTTTGCTTGTTCATATTTAGTATTTTATCATTGAATAGAATGTAATAATTAATAAGAAGTTGTATAATCAAAAGAGTTATGCAAGTATTTTTATCATTTGAAACGTACAAAAGCAGTTTTTTTAACTTTCTAAATAAACAAATAGACTTGTTAATAGTAAAGTTATAATTGGCTAACTAAAATCACTGATACATGTAAAATGATTTTGGTATAAATGCCAGATGGTGATTAATTATGAACGAAGGTTAAATATTCAAAAGCTGGGGTTTTTTTTGTTTAAATGCCCACAGGGAGAGTTTCTGTCTGCCCCAGGGGATGGGGGATGGGAGTTTGTTTTAAAACATGTCTACTAGCCACCTTGTTTTAGTTTATCTATGAAAACATATGCACATAAAACCTATCTTGATAGTTAACAAATACTATGGATTCATTAATATTTGCGGGGATCAATTTTGGTGGATTTAGCAAAAATCATAATTTCAAGGGTATCTGAATTCGTGACCAATGATACTATCAGTACAAAATGTTAGTAGAAATTGCACTTCAATGAACATTTTATTTCGTGGATCAAGTTAACAACGAAATCAACGAAAATTGCTATTCAACGAATATTGATGAAACCACAGTATGGGAAAATTATTTTCTATCAGTCTTGCACCTTTTCAATATCATGTCATGCACTCTATTATGATCTTTTGATTAAGTTTTTCGCTAAAATTATAGCTTTCATAGTCCTTTTTGATAGATTTCAGGCAGGGAGGTGGTCATCATTACAATATAATAATTTTTCTACTCCAGAATAAAACTTTATGAAATGCATATATGAGACTCCTCGACAAGTTTGTGTTTGGGTTATGCTAACTCGGGTGACTGTTAAGGCCTATTGGTCTCTTGTTAGTCATTTTATTTTTTTTTTTTCTGCATTTACATCATCAAAAATCTGAATTTCAGTTGAAAAGATCTGCTACAGCAGAAATCAGACATTTGTATTTTTTAAAATCCACATAGTTTTAATTTGACACACCTTTTTTTTTTTAATTCTTTCAGGGAGAATTGATTGTGCCAAATCTCTATTTGTGTATGGAAATAACTTGGATTGCAACTCCTTCAAACAGACAGGGTTTTCCCCAATATTTATGGACGATTTTACCCAGCAAGAGATTAACCAAGCACAAGAAGTGTGTGGAGGTCCCCAGAACTTTAATTGTATTTACGATTTTCTGGCTACCCAAAATGAGGCCATAGCTAATGCCACTAAGACAGCATATGAGACATCTGTTGAGGAAGAGAAGCGTGCAGGTAAAGAAATATTTGTTATGGTCCTCTCACTTTTATCTCTTTACAAAATGACATGTTAAATTAATTCTACAGCTACAGAATTTATTATAAGATTTAAACTGGGCTGGGGCAGTCTAATTATATAAACCACAAATTAAGTGTTAAAGATGTGTTTAGGTGATGTTTGAAAATTTCACTTGAAGAAATTGTCTGATTAATTCCCGTCATAAAAAGAGCCAGCCAACACAAATATTGAAGCCTTGATAAGGACATCTCCATTTTGCTTATTCAGAAAACACCAAGCCTTTTGTGGATGGAGTTGGTACCTTGTACGCAGTTGTTGGCCAGAGCATCAACATAACGGCCTTTGCCTATGATGTGGACAGAGACAATGTAACAATAATTATGTTGAGTCCAGTGAATGTTACTTCTGAAACACTCCTAGGGAATGTCTCCTTCTCCTACATCTATACTCCACCAGACATGACACCCTACGCTGTAGAGTAAGTAAAGTTCTTATAGAGGTGCTTTTTATCTAAGGTAAACAACTTAGGAAAAATTTTCTTCTATTATATTTTTAACACTTGGTCATGCAAATTTAATATATGTTTAATTAATAATAATTTTTTATCGTCTTGTAGATTGTATGCTATTGATGAACTAAATGGTGTGTCAATTATGCTATCTGAAACTGTGTACCAATGCTATGGCTGCAGTAACCATGGAAACTGTAACTACTCCCTAGCAACAAGCACCAGCATTTCTTCATTCTTTATTGTACCATGCTCTTGTGACATTGGATGGACAGGTGAAGATCCTTGGCTTCCATTCTCTTACTTTTTTCTCTCTGTAATTTTTCAGTTTTTATCTAAATTTGGTTTTACTCTTGTTCTGCTGCAGGCAACTCATGTGAAACGGACATTGATGGGTGTGCTGGTTCCCCATGTGACCCCCTCAGTAACTGTACAGACACCCCAGCAGCTCAGCAACAGCTGACTGGACGAGCTTTTACATGTCAGAACTGTCCCACTGGCTACCAGATGACTCAGTCCTACAAGTGTATAGGTAAGGGTTGACTCAGTCCTACAAATAAAAAATGGTATGGGTTGACTTAGTCGTACAAATGTATAGGTAAGGGGTAACTCAGTCGTACAAATGTATAGGTAAATGGTGACTCAGTCCTACAAGTGTATAGGTAAGGGGTGACTCAGACCTACAAGTGTATAGGTAAAGGGTGACTCAGTCCTACAAGTGTAGGTAAGGGGTGACTCAGTCCAACAAGTGTATAGGTAAGGGGTGACTCAGACCTAAAAATGTATAGGTAAATGGTGACTCAGTACTACAAGTTTATAGGTAAAGGGGTGACTCAGTCCTACAAATGTATAGGTAAGGAGTGACTCAGACCTTCAAATGTATAGGTAAAAGGTGACTCAGTACTACAAGTTAATGGTAAGGGGTAAATCAGTCCTACAAGTTTAATGGTAAGGGGCAACTAAGTCCCACAAATGTATAGGTAAAATGTAACTCAGTCCTACAAGTTTAATGGTATGGGTTGACTCAGTCCTACAAGTTTGATGGTAAGGGGTGACTCAGTCATACAAATGTAAAGGTAAGGGATGACTCAGACCTACAAATGTATTGTTAAAGTTTAACTCAGTCCTACAAATGTATAGGTAAGGGGTGACCCAGTCCAAATAGTGTATAGGTAAGGGATGACTCAGTCCTACAAATGTAAAAGTATGGGGTTACTCAGTCCTACAAATGTAAAAGTATGGGGTTACTGTCCTACAAATGTATTGGTAAGGGGTGACTCAGTCCTACAAATGAATATGTAAGGGATGACTCAGTCCTACAAATGTAAAAGTATGGGGTTACTCAGTCCTACTAAGGTATTGGTAAGGGGTGACTCAGTCCTACAAATGTAAAAGTATGGGGTTACTCAGTCCTACAAATGTATTGGTAAGGGGTGACTCAGTCCTACAAATGTATAGGTAAGGGATGACCCAGTCCTACTAGTGTATAGGTAAGGGATGACCCAGTCCTACAAGTGTATAGGTAAGGGATGACTCAGTCCTACAAATGTATAGGTAAGGGGTGACTCAGTCCTACAAATGAATATGTAAGGGATGACTCAGTCCTCAGGTGTATAAGCAAGGGGTGACTCATTCCTACAAATGTATAGGTAAGGGGTGACTCAGTACTACAAATGTAAAAGGATTGGGTGAATCAGTCCTACAAATGTATAGGTAAGGAGTGACTCTCTAAGGTATAGGTTAGGGGTGACTGAGTCCTACAAATGTATAGGTTAGGGATGACTCAGTTCTACAAATGTATAGGTAAGGAATTGTTTCTCATGCTTTGCCTCCAACATGTAGCACCCCAATGTGTGATAAAGTACAACTACATTTTATTTCTGTGAAGAAATCTAAGGTAGTATAGATCTCCCATTTTTACTTTATTTTTTTCTATAATATTAGAGTTTTTTCCTTCATTTGCAGACATTGATGAATGCTCTAACAGTTCTTTGAATCTGTGCAACCAGCTGTGTACAAACACAGATGGGAGTTACTCCTGCTCCTGTAACACTGGCTATAGACTGACCAATTCTCTCTGCACAGGTAAACATCCATGTATAGAGAATAATAAGAGCAATTAACTCAGTGGTAATTGATAAATGTAGATAATTAGTAGTTCTGTATCATAGCCAGTCCTGTTATTAAGGGAGAGAATATAGTCTGGTATTTTATTTCAACTTTAAACAATTGAAGCCACAGTCAGCTTTTGCTGGAAGGTACACTCTAAACATTATAGTCTGTCCCAAGTTATTGCTTCCATCCCTTTTTGATGATTTTTAATAAAAATACACATATCTGTGAAAGAAATGCTGTAGAAATCGATAAAAGGGAAAATACCCTAAAACCTTGAAAATTAGCCGGATTTAATAATAAGCCGGTTTTGAAAAGCCACCTATTTCTTGCACTGAAAATTACTCAAAAATAAGCCTGTTTTGAAAATAAGCCAGTCATGACAATGCCAGTTTGGAAAGATTTTAGACTACCGTAAAGTTTCAGTTGTAGCACGTACCTGTTTATATTATGCTTAAAAAAAACCCGCTGTTATTGTAAAATAAACATTGTGCAGAAACGTCTGTTTATATTGTTTATCGTCATTATCAAGTCTACAAATGATCGGTCTATTTTAAAGAGGCCATCGGTATGCAAACCAATTACGGCATAACGGGACATCAAGTAAATAATTTTTCTAATCAAATCATAATTATTGCTTCCTATACTCATATAAACTGTAAAATTCCGACAGGTCAGTTTATGCCTCTGACACCGGAAATTGTTAAACAAACATTGACCACGCGATGAGTCAACAGGTGGCTGGTTACATGATGGCGATGTACACTGGCTTGAACTTGTTAGATGCAAGGAACAGCAGCCGGAGTGAATAAATATTCCAATACATGAAATAAAATTGAATTAAAAACATTTTACCATTTTCATTTTACTCCTACAGGTGTTTACCTGGATATATCATTTTTAGAAATGTCAAATAGTTCACAATCGATCATTACAATTCAAATTGTTTGATAATAAGCCGTGTTTATGATCTCATCATTAACGGGAATTTTGCATTGATAGTAAGCCGCAATTTGAAAATAAGACAGTTTTGAAAGTAAGCCCCCACTTTCTTACCAAAAGTTAAAATAAGCCGCGGCTTATTTTCAAGGTTTTAGGGTATCCAAAATATCTTCATTGAAAAATTATCATTTTTCACTCATAAAAGTTCACAGGAACAAAAACAAATTTCTTACGGAGATTTATAATGGGAAATGTTTACATCTAATCTCCATTCGGAAGTTCTCGGGACACCTCGCACAATTTTTCAACGTTATCATCCGGGCTTAATAATGGCTGATGCAGACTTTCTATTTTGGGATGTGTATTGAAACCTGAAGTGGTAGAGGGGGCGTTTCAAAACATGATCTGGACATTTTTCATATTAGTGGATGAACATAGTTTGAGCACAAAGGTATTTATGATTATCGAAATATCAAGCAAAAAGTGGTGGAAGCAAAAACTTGGGACAGAGTATAGGTAGATTTTCGTTCTACATATTCTAGAAATATTTGATTTGATTTTGAATTGTTTAAAGACATCAATGAGTGTAAAGAAGGGACCAGTGCATGCCAGCAACAGTGTGTGAATTCTGCGGGCTCTTACAGCTGTTCCTGTGTGGACGGCTATTCTCTCCAACCAGATGGCGTTTCCTGTACCTTGCTAGGTAGGTCAAACATGATTTATAAGAAAGAACTAAATGTAATTTATTTGAATAACTGAAACATTGTCCTCTGTTGAATTGCAGCTCCACAGCAAACCTGTGCTGATATGAACTGCAGTCAGGGATGTTCTGTCAATGCTTCGGGTTCACCTTACTGTTTCTGTAACCAGGGATATACGCTGTTGTCAGACGGGAGGAACTGTACAGGTACAGCATTGTTAAAGATTTCAAAAGTCAGTGATAGTGAAGGTTAAAGCAGCATAAACCCATACAAATCAGGTTATTCACTCTGAGAGTGATCATTCCTAGCATGCCTTTAGACTTCTCTAATTTTCTGTAATGTGTTTCATTGTGGACTTCTTGTACGTTCACTGTTTTTGGTATAAGGGTATATTCCGTAAGATTCCCCACTTGTTTCTAATTTTGTTGTGCTTTGCTAGCTAGATGATTAAATTTGAACATATACTTTGATAGTATAAAACTGTTTGATATATGATGCATAATCTGTCGTTTTCTTTTGATGAAAGATGTGGATGAATGTCAGAATAGTGGCCAGTGTTCCCAAGTGTGCTCCAACACAGATGGAGGTTTCACATGCAGTTGTTTCATTGGTTACAAGTTGCAAGAAGACAAGTTTTCATGTTTGGGTAAAGTCCTTATCATTCTTTTCAGTGAATTTCATATAAAGAATCTGTGTAAGTTCTTTTATATGAAACACCATTTCAAATTATTTATTTAAGGTTGTGACTCTTTGCACTGGGGATACAATTGCAACACATCATGTGACTGTTCCCAGAATGCTTTGCATTGTGACAGTGTGAGAGGATGTGTGTGCAAGGCTGGTTGGTCGGGAGTCCTTTGTAACACTAACATCAATGAATGTGTAGACCCCAGTTTGTGTTCGGCCACAGAAGTGTGTGTAGACAACATGGGCTCCTACAGTTGTCAGTGTATCGCTGGATACAGGAGGAGCACCGCTGGATCCTGTCAGAGTAAGAGGGGCTTAATTTATCAAATGTAATGATATACATGTATATAGATATACATATTATACAGTAGCAGTAATTAAAGACAGTGAACATGCTTGTAAAGAGTCCTTGCTTACAGTGGTGTAGGAAATGTCTTATAATAATTTGAGATCTCAGAAGCAAACCATGCAGTTTTCACAGTTGAGTTTTTTTTTTTTACTTTTTCTACTTCTTAGATGTGGATGAGTGTTCTGAGTCCCTAGATAACTGTACGTCTACAGAAAACTGTCAGGATGTTCCCGGGTCATTTCTGTGTCCCTGTAAGACAGGGTACCAGAGAAACGCCACCTCTGGAATCTGTACAGGTATGAAGACACTACAACAGGTGCTTTGTTCTTTTTAAATCAAACATTAAAACTCCACCTTTTACGGTAAGTACCGGTACTACCTCTAGAAGTTGTATGGATTTTGCATGGAAGAGAGACACAAACACATTAGAAAATCCAACATTAATCAAAATCTATTTGCTCATAACAATATGTTTATAAAGTATATATTACATTGTACAAGCACTACAACCATAATGGTTATTTGGACATTTGGCTCACAAATATGAATACTGCATACAGGGTTATTTTGCCCCATGTTTTTTTTCACCCCTCTACACTTGCAAATGGTTCTGCCATGTCTTGAATTCGCCCAGACACAGAAATAGATACTCTTTGAACAGTTATTTAAAAATTGTTCTGAATTAGCCCAGTCTTAAATTCAACCACTGAAGGTGAAAAGGGCGGAATTAAAACGGGGGCGGATATTTCCCTGTATACAGTATTGTTGCATCAGTAATCCTCAAGTACCTTGAATTTTTTAGCAAATTAAATCATAAATGATGATAAATATTCAGGACTGTGCTGTTCCTGGTAGTTGCTTCTTATACAGCTGAGGGGGTAATTTAATTACTCTGCATTGGTTGCCCTTGTACATTTATATCAAGTCAAATACATCCTTCTTACATTAAAGCTAACAAAATGAATTGTCTATTGAAATGGCCATGATCTTTTGTCTTATTCAGATGTTGATGAATGTCTGGAGGGAATAGCTTCTTGCTCCCAGAACTGTCACAACACAATAGGAAGTTATTTTTGTTCTTGTTTAATTGGATACCAACTTCAAGATGATCGAATTAGTTGTGTGAAATGTAAGTACAATTATCTTTTTAGTATTCTCAATTCATTGTAACATGGGCATATTTAGTGGAAAAAGTTTCTTTAGATTTGATCAATTAATTTTCAAAACTTATTTTTATAAGAAAACCAAAATGCAAATGGTTTTTTTTTTCGCAACCATATGAGCAGCATTGCTTCATTAGATCTACATAGAACTTACATGTAGTTGACAGCATGTACCCTGCAATGATCTAACTATTTATGTTTGGTAGATACAATAATAAAATGTCTTCTGGTCCAGATATTTTGTCAAGCTCTGCATCATTCTATATTTGGTAATTGTTCTGGTTGTAGCCAACAATCCGTGTCTGGGAGCCAGTGTGGATGGGACATGTGATACAACACATGGAGGCTGCACTGTCAATGCTTCCAATGTGGCCTACTGTTTCTGTGACTCCGGCTATCAGCTCCAGGTCAATGCATCAGGATTCTCACTGTGTCCAAGTAAGATGATGATATGGGTTACTTTGCTTTATTTCAGGAATAAATACAATTTTAGTTAAGCATTATGTAAGAAGATTTAAAATACTATTTTGTTATACTTTAAGTATAAAGATGAATTTGTTTAGCCAACTAAATATGGCATTACAACCAGAATTTTATTATTCTGATGTGAGACAGATGACCCAATAGTATGATGCCAGGTAATAGTTAAATCATATTAAATAAAATGTACACGATTAAGAAGGGGGCCGAGCAACCGAGCCCCTAATTAATCACGTAAATTTTACTTACGATAATATGATCTAACTAAGAACATATCCCACTTTTTCATTGTCTGATCAAAACTTATGCACCAATCAAATATCTCTCTTTTGTTTAGGGCTTTCTAAGCTGTCAATTGAAAATGTGACGTCGCTGAGAACTTAGAAAAATTATTAACAATTCAAAACATCACTTAATAGAATATTTAGCCACAGCTGATTGGATGAAAAAGTGGGTTATGTTCTAAATTACCTGTGTCCATTTTCAGATATCAACGAGTGTAAGAGAAACATTTCTGGCTGTTCCCACGTCTGCACTGATATCAGTGGAAGCTTCTCTTGTAGCTGTCCAGACGGATACAAGCTGACCACCAATCAGAAAACTTGCGAAAGTAATATTTTATTCTCTTTAGATTGTTCAAGAAATACACTGGCTGAACTGCATGGTCTTCAACATTTAACTGCTGCAAAATTCTTTAAAAATGTTATTTATATAATATACCATTAAAATTATTGTACAAGCAAATATAGGCATTAATGCTTTTTTTTTAAAGATAGTTTTATGAGAAATATTTGATCTGGGATAAATTAAAATACATATATATTTATTGTTTATCTTTCAGGTTGTAGTGTGTCCAATTCGTGGGGACCCAACTGTACCACCCCCTGTAACTGTGGGGTGGGTGCCTCATCCTGTGACCCCATTGTGGGCTGTGTATGTCAGCAGGGATGGAATGGAACACTGTGTGATACAAACATCAATGAATGTTTAACTTCACCCTGTAATGCTAGTCAGGTCTGTGTGGACAACCCTGGCTCCTACACCTGCACCTGTAGTTCTGGATTTCAGAGCAATCAAAATGGTGGATGTCAAGGTGAAGTGAAGCAAACTTATCTTTCACTTTTAGATTTTCAAATACTTATTTTTTCAAGAAGTGAGATTTTACTGAATATTCTGTCCTTTTTCATTCTCTACAATGTGCATTAGAAAAACTTCAACCATTGTACATGTAACAATTGAATATTGTAGATGTGGATGAGTGCAGTAATGGTCAGAGCATTTGCCAACAGCTGTGTATAAACACTGAGGGAAGCTACAACTGTTCCTGCAATCCAGGGTTCAGTCTGAAGCCAGACAATATCTCCTGTCAGGGTTGGTTTTTTTATATGAAAAATTTAATGTATTGAAATATAAGGACTGTGGATATCAGCTCAGTATATGGTAACATGGTAGAGATTCAGAATATAGTTGCAAAGCTCCCAGATTCAGCTCCCTGTCTTGATTTATATTTTATTGTATATCTGCCCATTTTTACTATTTTACCACATTTGCTTTGAGATGATAATTGTGTTGGTGACTATTTTCTGTCCTCACTTAGACTTCCAACTAGAAGATAATGTTAAATCTCTTAACTGCCATGTTGTTTTGGTAATCAATGCACATGATTTTGTAAAGCTATCTACTCTTGTTTATTTCACAGACATTGATGAATGTACTACAAGTATCCATAACTGTAGCCAGGGATGTAGTAATTTAGAAGGAAGTTACCTCTGTTACTGTAACCAAGGATATGAACTGGATAGTGATAGGAAAACTTGTAACCTTATTCCTACTACAACAACTCAACAGCCAACAACGACCACAACCCAAAGTACAACAACAGTGCCAACAATAACCACAACTCAAAGTACCACCACAGTGCCAACAACAGTGCCAACTACAACCACAACCCAAAGTACAACAACAGTGCCAACAATAACCACAACTCAAAGTACCACCACAGTGCCAACAACAGTGCCAACAATAACCACAACTCAAAGTACCACCACAGTGCCAACAACAGTGCCAACTACAACCACAACCCAAAGTACAACCACAGTGCCAACAACAACCACAACCCAAAGTACAACCACAGTGCCAACAACAACCACAACCCAAAGTACAACCACAGTGCCAACAACAACCACAACCCAAAGTACAACCACAGTGCCAACAACTACCACAACCCAAAGTACAACCACAGTGCCAACTACAACCTCAATCCAAAGTACAACAACAGTGCCAACAACAGTGCCAACAACAACCACAACTCAAAGCACCACCACAGTACCAACAACAACTCAAAGTACAACCACAGTGCCAACTACAACCACAACTCAAAGTACCACCACAGTGCCAACAACAGTGCCAACTACAACAACAACTCAAAGTACCACCACAGTGCCAACAACAGTGCCAACTACAACCACAACTCAAAGTACCACCACAGTGCCAACTACAACTACAACTCAAAGTACAACCACAGAGCCAACAACAACCACAACCCAAAGTACAACCACAGTACCAACAACAACCACAACTCAAAGTACCACCATAGTACAAACAACAACAACAACCCAAAGTACAACAACAGTGCCAACAACAACCACAAGCCAAAGTACAACCACAGCACCAACAACAACCACAACCCAAAGTTCAACCACAGTGCCAACAACTACCACAACCCAAAGTACAACCACAGTGCCAACTACAACCACAACCCAAAGTACAACCACAGTGCCAACTACAACCACAACCCAAAGTACAACCACAGTGCCAACAACAACCACAACTCAAAGTACCACCACAGTGCCAACAACAGTGCCAACTACAACTACAACTCAAAGTACAACCACAGTGCCAACAACAACCACAACCCAAAGTACAACCACAGTGCCAACAACTACCACAACCCAAAGTACAACCACAGTGCCAACTACAACCTCAATCCAAAGTACAACAACAGTGCCAACAACAACCACAACCCAAAGTACAACCACAGTGCCAACAACAACCACAACCCAAAGTACCACCACAGTACCAACAACAACCACAACCCAAAGTACAACCACAGTGCCAACAACAACCACAACTCAAAGTACAACCACAGTGCCAACTACAACCACAGCTCAAAGTACCACCACAGTGCCAACAACAGTGCCAACTACAACCACAACTCAAAGTACAACAACAGTGCCAACTACAACTACAACTCAAAGTACCACCACAGAGCCAACAACAACCACAACCCAAAGTACAACCACAGTGCCAACAACTACCACAACCCAAAGTACAACCACAGTGCCAACTACAACCACAACCCAAAGTACAACCACAGCACCAACTACAACCACAACCCAAAGTACAACCACAGTGCCAACAACAACCACAACCCACAGTACAACCACAATGCCAAAAACAACTCAAAGTACCACCACAGTACCAACAACAACCACAACTCAAAGTACCACCACAGTACCAACAACAACAACCCAAAGTACAACAACAGTGCCAACAACAACCACGACCCAAAGTACAACCTCAGTGCCAACTACAACCACAACTCAAAGAACCACCACAGTGCCAACAACAACCAAAACCCAAAGTACAACCACAGTGCCAACAACTACCACAACCCAAAGTACAATCACAGTGCCAACAACAACCACAACCCAAAGTACAACCACAGTACCAACAACAGTGCCAACAACAACTACAACTCAAAGCACCACCACAGTACCAACAACAACTCAAAGTACAACCACAGTGCCAACTACAACCACAACTCAAAGTGCCACCACAGTGCCAACAACAGTGCCAACTACAACCACAACTCAAAGTACAACAACAGTGCCAACAACAGTGCCAACTACAACTACAACTCAAAGTACAACCACAGTGCCAACAACAACCACAACCCAAAGTACAACCACAGTGCCAACAACTACCACAACCCAAAGTACAATCACAGTGCCAACTACAATCACAACCCAAAGTACAATCACAGTGCCATCTACAACCACAACCCAAAGTACAACCACAGTGCCAACAACAACCACAACCTACAGTACAACCACAATGCCAAAAACAACAACTCAAAGTACCACAACAGTACCAACAACAACAACCCAAAGTACAACAACAGTGCCAACAACAACCACAAGCCAAAGTACAACCACAGCACCAACAACAACCACGACCCAAAGTACAACCACAGTGCCAACAACTACCACAACCCAAAGTACAACCACAGTGCCAACTACAACCACAACCCAAAGTACAACCTCAGTGCCAACAACCACAACCCAAAGTACAACCACAGTACCTACTACAACCACAACTCAAAGTACAACCACAGTGCCAACAACCACAACCCAAAGTACAACCACAGTGCCAACAACAACAACCCAAAGTACAACCACAGTACCAAAAACAACAACAACCCAAAGTACAACAACAGTGCCAACAACAACAACCCAAAGTACAACAACAGTGCCAACAACAACCACAAGCCAAAGTACAACCACAGCACCAACAACAACCACGACCCAAAGTACAACCACAGTGCCAACAACTACCACAACCCAAAGTACAACCACAGTGCCAACAACTACCACAACCCAAAGTACAATCACAGTGCCAACTACAATCACAACCCAAAGTACAATCACAGTGCCATCTACAACCACAACCCAAAGTACAACCACAGTGCCAACAACAACCACAACCTACAGTACAACCACAATGCCAAAAACAACAACTCAAAGTACCACAACAGTACCAACAACAACAACCCAAAGTACAACAACAGTGCCAACAACAACCACAAGCCAAAGTACAACCACAGCACCAACAACAACCACGACCCAAAGTACAACCACAGTGCCAACAACTACCACAACCCAAAGTACAACCACAGTGCCAACTACAACCACAACCCAAAGTACAACCTCAGTGCCAACAACCACAACCCAAAGTACAACCACAGTACCTACTACAACCACAACTCAAAGTACAACCACAGTGCCAACAACCACAACCCAAAGTACAACCACAGTGCCAACAACAACAACCCAAAGTACAACCACAGTACCAAAAACAACCACAACTCAAAGTACCACCACAGTACCAACAACAACCACAACCCAAAGTACCACCACAGTACCAATAACAACCACAACCCAAAGTACAACAACAGTGCCAACAACAACCACAACCCAAAGTACCACCACAGTGCCAACAACAACCACAACTCTAAGTACAACAACAGTGCCAACTACAATTCAAAGTACTCCCACAGTACCAACAACAACATCAACTCAAAGTACCACCATAGTACCAACAACAACCACAACTCAAAGTACCACCACAGTACTTACAACAACACAGAGTACCACCACAATACCAACAAAAACCACAACCCAAAGTACAACATTATTGCCAACAACAACAACAACCCAAAGTACCACCACAGTACCAACAACAACTCAAAGTACCACCACAGTACCAACAACCACAACTCAAAGTGCCACCACAGTACTAACAACAACTCAAAGTACCACCACAGTACCAACAACAACTCAAAGTACAACCACACTGCCAACAACTTTCACAACACAAGTTACTCCAACAATTGAAAGAAGTAAGTTGATATGCTAAACTGTTTTACTCCTTTTAAATAGTTCCTTAGTTTATTTTATTTTTGCAAAACTCACTTGCAAAAATATTTGAAAGATTTAGTATTTTTTGCCTTCTCATTAAACATTTCTGCAAGAGAAGCATTAATCTAACAAGGACATTTCTGTTTTCTAGAGTTGTTGCCTTTTGGATCATCATATGGAGACAGTCTTGCATCCACTGGAGATGACTCCCTGCAGGCTGTATTATACAACCAAATTGGATTTATGTGTGGTTGTTCTATAAGCAGACGTATTTATGTATGCATTACAATTACATCTGTATCAACCAATTGAACATTTTGAAATTGTTTCCCTCTTCAATATTTCTTTCTTGAAAAAAGGTGGTTAGCATCAATTCTTTTATGTTTCTTCCTCAGATTTACTCAGATGGGTTTATTTCTGCTGATGCAAGGTTTGACGAGGGAAAACCAACACTTCTGTCTGATTCATCAGGAGCTTTAGCTGACAAGATCCTGGCCCCATACTGGACAGACATTGACTTGTCTAGTCAATCTCGTATCTGGTATCAACTCTATCAAGATAACAGAGCACAAAATGTTGAAGCCATATTCACTGACGCAAAGGAACTAGTTGTCAACAACATCAGAGACCAGGGAGATGACGTAGAACCATTTAACCCTAACTCTGTTTTGATTGTCACTTGGGAGAACGTAGTGCCCTCACCAAAGTCATTGTTTCCAACAAAGGTATGCTGATCAATGCAATACTGACATGGTTTTCATTTACATTTGTTAGAGATTTTGTCATGACATATCATGACATGTCATGTTTGGTGATCAGTAATCCACAAAGTGAAATATAGGTATTTTCAAATCTTCGTACAGTCCCTGAAACGTTCTACTTTCCCACTTGAACAGTTAGCGCAGGCTGAGCAAATGGTGAGCGCACTCTGAGTGAACAGTGAGCGCACTCTGAACGGAATTTGGTTCGCAGTTATAAACAGTGAACAGTGAGCAAACGCAGATAGCAAACGGACCACAAACACAAGGCGCAAAGTGAACGGTGATATGTGAACGCAAGATGAACGATTTGTTCGGAGTGCCTCGAGAGTTATCCTTATATTGTGTTTCGTCAGTGATCCGGAAATAATAACAAATAAACTACATGTATTTATTGTTATCAGCCTAAATATAATATTATCTGATTGAACAATAAGTGAACGCTTTGTGAACGCACAGAGAGCACTTTGTGAACGGTGATGGTGATCACAAACGAAGGGGAATGGAGAGCGCAAGTGAACGCAAGGTGAAAGCACTGTGAGCGTACGGTGAGTACACTGAGCGCATAGTGAAAGCACGGAAAAATGGGATAGTAGAATGTTTCAGGGACTGTAAAGAGAATCATCTTTTCTCAATTTCCTTGAAATTATTAAGCTTAATTATTACAATATCCATGAAAATTGATGCTAATTATGAGTAAGAAGTATTGTTCTAAGACAAAAAGTTAGAGTTTGTTTAATCGAAGTATGAAGATATACTTCAGTATGCGTTATTGCTGCTTCAGAATGCCACGTTTCAACTATTGGTGGTCAGTGACGGAGTGGCCACATACACAGGGTTCCTTTATGACTCTGTGCACTGGGATACCACAAAACCTGCTGTAATGGGATTCAGGTGTGGAAACCAGCCCTCTAATGCCTATAGCCACCCAGCTTCTTTGTCCAAAGAGATCCATAGTTCCCTCATAAACCAAGGCTACAACAGTCAGTACCAGTCCTTTTTATTAGCTCAAGTGAGCTTTTCTGATCACTTTTTGTCCGGCGTCTGTCTGTCCGTCCGTCTGTCTACATTTTCGACTTCTTCTCCAGAACCACTAGACCAATTTCAACCAAACTTGGCACAAAGCATCCTTAGGTGAAGGGGATTGAAGTTTGTTAAAATGAATGGCTACGCCCTCTTTCAAAGGGAGATAATTAAGAATTATTTAAAATTTGTTGGTTTCTTTAAAAATCTTCTCAAAAACCAATTGGCCAGAAAAGCTGTAATTTGCATGGAAGCATCCTCAAGTGGTGTAGATTCAAGTTTGTTCAAATCATGATCCCCAGGGGTAGAGTGGGACCACAGTGGGGGGTCTTAATTTTTACCTAGAATATATAGAGAAAACCAATTGGCCAGAAAAGCTGTAATTTGCACGAAAGCATCCTCAAGTAGTGTAGATACAAGTTTGTTCAAATCATGATCCCCGGGGGAAGGATGGGGCCACAATTGGGGTTGAATTTTTACAAAGGAATATATAGGGAAATTCTTTAAAAATCTTCTTCTTAAGAACCAATTGGCCAGAAAAGCTGTAACTTGTGTGGAAGCATTCTCAGGTAGTGAAGATTCAAGTTTGTTCAAACCATGATCCCCGGGGGTAGGATGGGGCCACAATGGAGGTTTTAATTTTTACATAGGAATATATTAAGAAATCTTTAAAAATCTTCTTCTCAAAAACCAATTGGCCAGAAAAACTGAAATTTTCATGGAGGCATCCTCAAGAAGTGTAGATTCAAGTTTATTATAATCATGTTCCCCGGGGGTACAGTGGGGCCACAATTGGGGGTTGAATTTTTACATAGGAATTTATTGAGAAATCTTTAAAAATCTTCTTCTCAAAAACCAATTGGCCAGAAAAGCTGTAATTTGTGTGGAAGCATCCTAAGGTAGTGAAGATTCAAGTTTGTTCAAACCATGATCTTCCAGGAGTAGAATGGGGCCAAAATTGGGGTCTAATTTTTACATAGGAAAATCTTTAAAAATCTTCTTCTCAAAAACCAATTGGCCAGAAAAGCTGTAACTTGTGTGGAAGCATCCTCAGGTAGTGAAGATTTAAGTTTTTTCAACCATGATCCCCGGGAGTAGGATGGGGCCACAATGGGGGGTGGTTAATTTTTACATAGGAATATATAGAGAATATATACTAATATGTAATCATATTGACATTTGTTGATTCTCAGTTGTTTAGACTATGGACCTGGATAATTCTTGGGCCACATAAAAGGTTCAAAGTTTGATGTAGGTTTATACATTTATTTAGCTGATTTTATTATGTCTAGTGTTACTCAGGTGAGCGATGTGGCCCATGGGCCTCTTGTTAGGAATGAAATACAATTAGACCAGAAGAAAACAGTCAAAAATACCAATCTTCATCTTCATTTTGATTTTAATTGATTTATAGTTTAATATTTTGTACTTATGCTTGAATTGTGCAGGAAACAATACAAGTGGAGCATGGATATACAGGCTGGATACCTGTGGTGAGACAGAGAACAATTACAGGGCTCTGTGCTACACATGGATGAGGACAGACAGCATGCAAGAACAGAGTGAGGTGAATCGGGCAGATTCCCTGTTACCCGCATGTCCATGTAACACAGTACAGGCGGCGCTAGATGACAAGTTTGTCCACTCTGTGATCGAGCCTAACTGTTACTTTGTAAATCCATCCCCTGTCAACACTAACTACACTAGGGTAAGTTCATTCCTTGTAGTATGTATGCATGGCTTAAGTGATGATTTAACAATGATGGGAGTATAGTAATAAATCCAATCTATTTCAGTTAACACTTGCTTCAGTAAGGAGAATTCCTTGCTGTATGATCATCCCCGCTACTCTAAAGAGTATACATGTAATACATGTTAATCTATTCTAAGTAAATAAGACAACTTTTCTTAAGTAGTAATATATACTTCTATCAAATCCTACATGTGTAGGTTTATTCAGCTAAGCATCTTTCACAATGTGACATTCATTACAAGAGCATTCGTATTGATACAAAATACACCAAATAAACAATTAACACTTGATGAAACTAGATTTTGATTATAAATGCATCTTACACAGATACAAGATAAGTTTGATATGATGTACACTTACATACTAGTAATCAGACATTTTATATTGGATTTGCTACAGTAAGCTTACGGTGCATTTCTCTTCTTCACAGAAATGCTGTTACTCGTCCTATGGATCTCTGTTGTTTGCCACTTTGGGGTCAGGTTATGTGTTCCTGAACAGCCCTCTCACCCACCCCAGGGAGTCACTGGTCACCGACCTAGATCCTTACACCCGGTGCTGTGTCCAGGCCCGGATGTGTGAGGAGTTCTTTATCCAACGCCCCTCTGATAACTGCGACAACTATATCCCTGTCTCTCCAGGTAAAGCATATCTAAAACCAGGTACCACGTTTATGACTTGTATACAGGTATATGATAAACTGAAGCCTATTGAGGAGAGCAGGTGCTTGCAAGAGCTTCCCAGAATCCTTTATCCCTATTAACACAATGTTAGCAAGCATCTTCTCTATTGAACAAGCCTCAGGTTAAACACAAATAACAGTTTGGTGAAGGTATATGATTATGAAGTGTATGTAATTACAGTCAAACTTCATTATCTCGAACTAGATGGGACTCTTTAAAAACTTAAAGATATCTGAGTATATCAAGGGCAAAATACTTAAGAACTAAGTGGTTGGGACTTACGAATCACTTCGATATATCCATTGTATTTGACATATCAATGTTCGAGATATCGAAGTTCAACTGTATGTTTTATCATTGACACAGTAATATGAAGTGAATAGTTGTGCTTAAAATTCTTGGTACACTGCGTAATAAATTCTAGATGAAGGTATATCTATAAAGTTACTTTGCATGTATTTCACAGATGCTGTCTCTCCAATGATAAGTTACTACCCACTGAGACTGTTTGCTACTGTCGGAGAAATGGTGGACATCACATCTATAGCTCAGACCACAGGGAACAACTATGTTAGCTTGATTGTGTCAGGAACTATCAGTGCCAACGTGACAGAGAGGGGGATGTCAGCCATGCTCTATAGATGGACTCCCAGGGACACCTCCCCCAAATTTATACAGTCAGTCATTTATTTGATAATTTGGTATATATAAAGGCAAATTGTATCATTCCTTCCAGTTCTTCATCCACAGTACATTACTTATAGATTCTGAAATATTCCTTTAGATTGTAAGAGTAATTTTAGGAACAAATGTTTCTCTAACAAGACATCCTTTAGGCCTCCCAGTGATACAGTGTTGAAAATGTTTGTCAAATTTTATTACAAATCTGCTTAACACTACTAGTTGTGTAAGGATTAAAGATTCAGATAAAACACTAACTGTTCGAGTTATAAGAGGAAACCTATAAATAACATTTGCCAGTTGTACACATGATGACTGTCCCAGTATATCTGTATGGTGACTGTAGGATCTATGCGAAGACTCCTAACTCCATGGTGTCGTCCACTGTGACCCCAGACATCATCCTGTGCCCTGGCTGTAGTGGACATGGCAGGTGCTACTTTGACAACGTCATTCCTCACCCCCAGTCCTCCTCCTTCTTCCTGGTGGAGTGTGTCTGTGAACTTGGCTGGGCAGGTAAGATGTAATCTGTGAACTTGGCTGGGCAGGTAAGATGTAATCTGTGAACTTGGCTGGACAGGTAGGATGTAATCTATGAACTGAGCTGGACAGGTAAGATTTAATCTGTGAATTTGGCTGGACAGGTAAGATGTAATCTGTGAACTTGGCTGGACAGGTAGGATGTAATCTATGAACTGAGCTGGACAGGTAAGATTTAATCTGTGAATTTGGCTGGACAGGTAAGATGTAATCTGTGAACTTGGCTGGACAGGTAGGATGTAATCTATGAACTGAGCTGGACAGGTAAGATATTGTAATCTGTGAACTTGGCTGGACAGGTAAGATATAATCTGTAAATTCAGCTGGACAGTTGATATGTAATGTGTGAACTTGTCTGGACAGGTAAGATGTATGTCATCAAAAGATGTCAGATATGGACATCTGCCATGTGGTTAAAATGTATGTCCACAGCTCTTTGTCAATGTCTTGGTATGTCCAAGATCTTTGTCAGAAACCAATTTTCCTCTGTCATTATTGAGCCTAGAATCAAAGTTTACATGCATATGAGCTTATATAAGTGTTATATAAGTGTTAATGTCAATGTCTTTGGTCTGTGTTGTAGGTCCCACTTATATAAGTGTTAATGTCAATGTCTTTGGTGTGTGTTGTAGGTCCCACTTATACAAGTGTTAATGTCAATGTCTTTGGTCTGTGTTGTAGGTCCCACTTATATAAGTGTTAATGTCAATGTCTTTGGTCTGTGTTGTAGGTCCCACTTATATAAGTGTTAATGTCAATGTCTTTGGTCTGTGTTGTAGGTCCCACTTATATAAGTGTTAATGTCAATGTCTTTGGTCTGTGTTGTAGGTCCCACTTATATAAGTGTTAATGTCAATGTCTTTGGTCTGTGTTGTAGGTCCCACTTATATAAGTGTTAATGTCAATGTCTTTGGTCTGTGTTGTAGGTCCCACTTATATAAGTGTTAATGTCAATGTCTTTGGTCTGTGTTGTAGGTCCCACTTATATAAGTGTTAATGTCAATGTCTTTGGTCTGTGTTGTAGGTCCCACTTATATAAGTGTTAATGTCAATGTCTTTGGTCTGTGTTGTAGGTCCCACTTGCAGTATGGATGAGGATGGGTGTGTGGGCAGGCCCTGTAACACGACCACTGCCTGTCAGGACCTGACCCCCTCTGTCCAACAATCCCGGGGACAGACCTACCAATGCTCCTCTTGTTCTGTGGGCTACACCCTATCCAGCTCACTCAAGTGTATAGGTAATTATTAATCGTCTTTAGTTTGAAATTGTAAACTTAAATACTGAAGATTCCTTGTTTTACGCAACCACCGGTACTTCATTCTGCTTTTCATCATTTTTTATCAACTCGAGAGCCCCAAAATTTTGATTTTTTGTAATTTTATTTAGCTCACACTCTCAGAAAAATATAAGCAAGATTTTAAAGTCAGCAAGGAATGCCTCTTGCGATTTTTTTAATAAGTGAATATCAATTCCTCCCATTTGATTAGGATTTTACAGTCGAGAGCAATTAAATATCTCTTTGCAAAACTCAAGTTCTCAACAGTTTTTCAAATTTTGCAGATGTTGATGAATGTGGTTTGAACCCCTCCCCCTGCAGCCAAGGTTGTGTGAACACAGACGGTTCTTATCTCTGTACATGTCAGACAGGCTACAGACTGAGTGGCTCCCAGTGCATAGGTAAGACCTCACAGACTGATGCAATTGAGTCTGAAGGGATGGAAATTTTTTTGATGGATAGAGAATTCAATTGATGGAGAAATGTCTTGAGTAGTTTTATTGTCAGAATATAGGTTGAGGCACCTACCTATGTATCAGCCAATACCAAAAAAGATACTGGAAATTGAATTGTATCACATCAAGTAGTAAATACTCTTCCATATACATTTCTGTGTGCCATTTATCATTCCAAAAGTTTTATTTTAGATGTTGACGAATGCAATGAAAGAACAAGCGGCTGTGAGCATGGCTGTGTGAACACACAGGGATCCTACCACTGTGTCTGCTCCAGTGGCTATCAGCTACACACAGACAAACGCACATGTCTCAAAGGTAACACCACAAATGAAGTCACCAAAACTTGACCTGTATTCATCAAGTCTGATTCTTTGAATGGAGTTGATGACTTGAATACTTCTTCGTGTTTAATGCATCTAATCATGATTGATTGACTGTTTCGTACTGTTTGGAGTTAATTTTAATTGGATTGCTTTGACTTTCTATATATTTTTATTTCCCATTAGTTTCCCCAGAAGCTGCTTGCATTGCCAGACAGTGCCCGCAAGGGTGCAGGTTAAAGCCTTCGGGAGAAGCAGAGTGTTTCTGTTTCCTTGGTTACAGAGCACGGCCTGACTCGTCTTGTGAAGGTACATCAGTATTGAAATTGTATCATGTTTTTATAGAATTTAAACTATTGGTACTATCATACATGTATTACACAGTATTGATACAGTTACATGTTTTTTATCATAGAATTTATAGCAATGCTACAATTTTGATAAATGGTGTGTTTACATCTATGATTGATAGATTTAATGTCTCGTATATTGTTTCATCAGAAATCAACGAGTGCCTGGATGGAGTTTGTCCACACACTTGTCAGAACACTAATGGAAGTGTAGAGTGTGGCTGTTATGCAGGATACTCACTCCAAGCAGATCAGACTTCTTGTAAAGGTATGTATTAATTCTTACTACATTATACATTTATTTTCTGACAGCCAGGATCAAGCTACCTCAATTAACATTGACTCATTCATCATTAGGGAGAAAAGAGGATACATGCACATTCAAGTTTATCTGTTCTCAAACAGAAAATTTTAACAGATTAAAATAAACCCATTTTTTTTTTACATAAATCAGAACATAAAAGTTTTTTCTTACTGTATTATTTAGATACCATAGTTTCCTTCTTTGTTTCTCAATTCACTCTGAATAAATTGTTCCAAATAAAGACTGAGATAATTTCTTTAACAGCATGTGACTTTGATCACTGGGGACTTGATTGCAACATGTCATGTGACTGTACCCATCATTCCCTGTACTGTAACAATGTGATTGGTTGTGTGTGTAAGCCTGGGTGGGCGGGGAGGTACTGTGAGCTGGACAACAATGAATGCAAGGACTCGGGACTGTGTCAGTCCCCTGAGGTGTGTACTAACACGCTCGGATCGTACCGCTGTGACTGTGAAAATGGCTACCAAAGGAACAAGACCTCAGGACTCTGTGAATGTAAGTTAATTCTGTCAAACTGAAACATTCTTCAATTAACATTATATTTTTACTCTTGCAATAATAACATTTAATTATATGCCATATTTTGATATGAACAAGTTATAAACTTGTAAATGTTGCACCTTATTTGATATGAAACTGAAGTGTGTTGGGTTTGACAGATCACAGTGCCTGTAGATCCTGGGCGAGGAACACCTGTAGCCTGGATGAGGAGTGTGTGGACACACCTGGTGGTTATACCTGTGTTTGTGGGGCAGGATTCAGGAGAGTCAATGGCACCTGTGAAGGTGTGTACATAATTATATTAACCATTTAATTACTGTGGAATCATTAAAATATTCAAGGGGGCCAATTTTTGTTGCTTTAATAAATTTTACAGGTTCGTGGGGATGTAATTTCGTGTTTTATCTTATATCTAAAAGAAAATATGACTTTATAATCCTAATCTATTTATGCGTTGAGGATGTTAATTCGTGGATGAGAGGTACCTATGAATTCCACAAAAATTGAGCCATAACGAAATCTAATGAAGCCATAGTATTGAACACTTTTATCTATCACTCGATTTCATGTTATTTACCTTTTTGCATGGAAAATCATTTAAAACTTGTGGGGTTTTTTACATAATTTATGTATACATGTATTAGCAAATGGCGCAACCAAAGAACTTTATCTACCTCAATTAGCTGACTGTTTGTTACCGGTATGATTCGTTATAAGCATTTCATGGGGAAATGTAAACTTAAAATAAAAGTATCAAGGATGTTGTTTCAAGTAGTTTGTGCAACATAAACAAGCTTAGGTTTTGAGTACTGAATTTCACCATAATTTACTGGAATAATGAAATAACTTTTCTTAACAGATTTGGATGAGTGTTCTGAGATGATACATGGATGTTACCATGACTGTGTGAATACAGAAGGAAGCTATAGATGTTCCTGTAAAGCTGGGTATTCTCTGCAGCTTGATGGGAAGACATGCTTGGCTCAAGGTAGTATTCATCCTTGTCTTTTGTTATTTATAACTAATAAAAACTAATAAACTGTCTACTTTTGGGGGAGAGAGAGTGAGCAAGAGAGAGAGAGAGCCAAAAAAAGAGAGAGAAGGAGAGCTTAAGAGAGCCAGAAAAAGAGAGAAAGTGAGTGAGAGAGAGTCAAAGAGAGAGGAGAGCTTAAGAGAGAGAGAGAGAGAGAGAGAGAGAGAGAGAAGGAGAGCTTCAGAAAGAGAGAGAGGGGAGAGAGAGACTTTTTAACTTCACTGAAAGTGAGCCTCAGAGAGAGAGTGCCTGAGAGAGATATATATGAAGAAAGAGCTTTGGATGGTCCAACTTGTATTTATCCTGTCTATATTTATTAATCAATAAGCTGTCTACTTTTTAACTTCACTGAGAGAGAGAGAGAGAGAGAGAGAGAGAGAGTTTCGAAAGATGCAAGTTGTATCTATCCTTCTCTAATTTTAATTTCTCAATAAGCTGTCAATTTTTTACTTCACATGGAGAGAGAAAGAGGAGTGCCAGGAAGAGGGAAAGAGTCAAGAGAGTTAAAGAGAGAGGGGGGAGTCAATGAGAGAGAAAGAGAGAGAGAGAGAGAGGAAAAGAGCCAGTGAGAGAGAGCCAAAGAAAGCCAGAGAGGGAGAGCCAATGAGAGAGAGAGAGAGAGAAAGGGGAGAGAAAGTGCTTTGAATGTTGCAACTTGTATTGATCCTTGTCTATTGTAATTCATCAATAAGCGATCTACTTTTTAACTTCACTGAGAGAGAGAGAGAGATAGAGATAGAGAGAGAGAGAGAGAGAGAGAACCAAATTGTGTATAAGAAGGGTTTTTTCAACCACTTAAATAACTTTCATTGCTTTTAGCTCTTAACCCATGTAGAAGCACCTCCCTGTGGAATTTCTGCGACCATACCTATGGAGGGTGTACTGTGGATTTGGGAGGAAGTCCTGTCTGCTTCTGTAGGACTGGCTACTCCTCTGTACAGAGAGATAACTTTACTCTATGCAATGGTCAGTGATTTCTGTAGATTTGATTAAACACAAGGAATTATGTACTGTGGAATCATTAGAATTTGTGGTGGCTCATATTTTGTGGTATTTGTGGTTAGCCCTCCCCCACGAATTTACATCCTCAACAAAAACAAAATGAAAGAGTTAGTTTTCTGAAACTGAAAACCAAATCATCCACGAAATTACATCCCCACGAATAAGCAAAAAATCCACAATCCACGAAAATTGCCCCCCAACGAATTTAAATAATTCCACAGTATGTGTATAATCACAAAAACCACTCCTCACAGATTTTAAAATCTCAATTGCATTAATTTTTCTGACAGTTGTGAACTATATAAAATTATAACAATGGTATGATGTTCGCAATTTCATATTTTCATGAATTAATTGATAAAAAATCAATGAATCGCAAAATTAAGTACTTGTACTTGCGTAAATAAGAAATCTACAGCAACTCAAGAATAGGGAGTTAAAATGTTAAACTTATCACTCTTTATCCCTTCCTAAATCATACAGAATGCTTTATATTAAAGTTAATCCTCAGAAAATTTGGTGTAAAAATATTTAGCGCTTGATGTAAAATTGTTGGCAATTAATATACATTTATGTATTGATATTGGTTTTTGTAAGGTGTATTTTTGTATTCAGACATCCAGGAGTGTTGGCTGGGAGTATCTGGATGTTCACATGGATGTGAGAACTCCTGGGGAGGATTTACCTGCACCTGTCCCCAGGGGTACACCTTGGACACTGACAGAAAGATCTGTAAAAGTAAGCAAATTGATGGCTCTTTTTGTGAAAGTAATTACTGTAAACCTTAAAATTGTAAAATTTTCACAAGATCCATGAGAGCCTTGTCGTCGCGAATATTTCTCGCCGTAAACCAGTCCTTTCCATATACTTCTTGTAACAACAAGGGTATGGATAGATTAAGTCGTGAAAATTAGTCGTCGCGAACGAGTTTATCCCCAGTATTCGCGAAATAAAGTTTCGAATAAAAGTCGGTTTACAGTAATCTTTGTAAATGATCCATTGAATCAACGTATTGTATATATTAAGGTACATACTAAAAGACATGAGTTTTCAAAGAGAACCATTGCCATTTTTAAAATATTTATTTCAAAATCCACCCATCAAATTAGAATATTTGTGTTAAATTAGAGAAGGATAACAATGTACCAATTGTTAATCTTATACTTTGGGTCCACTTTGGTTTGATAGGTTGTTCTGATTTGGGGAGATGGGGAGGGAACTGTGTGAATTCCTGTGAGTGTGGACCGGGGGCGCTGAAGTGTGACCCGGTGTCAGGGTGCGTGTGTAGGACAGGCTGGACCGGCCCCCAATGTACACAGCACGGCATCGACTGTAGCAGCACACCGTGTGCCACGCACCAGAAATGTGTGCATGTCAACTTCACCAAGATGTGTTTCTGTGAGAATGGCTACCAAAGAGATTCCAACAACCAATGCCAAGGTATGTATTAGACTTTCAACCAGGGGGATTTGCAAGTTTAATTTGAATACATTATATCATACCTAATACATATGACTGTTATTTGCAAGAACCAGTTGGGTTTAAAAGCTGCAAATACATTGAAGTTACTCCATGATACAGTGTATGTCAACATGATTAAACTTAAATATATTCCACACATAAACTTTGATCTCAGTGTTCTCTTAAATTTGGCTTGGACCGTTTGGACACCTTTGTTCAGCTGGAATAAATGGTACACTGCCACTCTCTTTTCCACTAAATTATGTTTGTGTATTATTATATACTGTATACAGGGAAATATTTGCCCGTTTTATTTTCGCCCTCGTTGTCAGCAGACAAATTTAGGACTGGGCGAATTTCAATGTCTCATATTATCCTTCTTTAAACACAACCGTGTTTGGGCGAATTCAAGACGGGACGAAACTGTAGAAGGCGAAAATTGCACGGGGCAAAAATAACCCTGTTAACCGTAGTACAATGTTTCCTGTTATAGATATTGACGAGTGTTCTACTGGCCAGAACCTCTGTACCCAGAGATGTCTGAACACACCTGGAGGCTACCAGTGTACCTGTCTGTCCGGATTCCAGCTCAGTCCAGACAACAAGACATGTATAGGTATAATCTGTACCCCATGGACCTACCCTGTAGGATAAGCAATGCTTTGATTAGGATTTTCAGTTTATATGTACATTTGTAACTTGACAGAGATCAACATATATTTATTGAATCAACATCCATAAACAAAATTGATAAAATGAAATAGATCATTGAAAAGATATGTTTGGACCGAAACAAAGTCAGGTCTTAACATGTATCATAGTAATTTTTACTACATTGTACATGCACATAAGTTTAATAATTTGATTGTAGATGAGGATGAATGTGAACAACAAATATCTGACTGTCATCAAAAATGTATCAACACTATTGGGGGATTCTACTGTGCTTGTTATGAGGGTTTTCATCTTAGTGGTTCCAACAAGTGCATTAAAGGTACTCTTTCTCATTCTTGTTCTCTCTCTCTCTCTTTCTCTCTCTCTCTCTCTGATGTTTTTGAAAAATGCAAACTTTATTCAGTGAATATGGTATTTAAAAATGTGAATAACTCTACAGGTCAATACTTTACGAAAAACAGGATAAAAAATGCTGTAATTTCTTTCTTCATTGTAGATGAAGTGACTAGCCAGTGTATTGGGATGACAGACACCTGTCAGTATGGATGTAGAGTGGAGGGAGCCCGAGCCTTCTGCTACTGTCCCATGGGGTACACGCTCAACCCAGACCGGACAACTTGTGCTTGTATGTCTTTTTATATTCAGTATATAATTATAGCATAGGTCCAGAGACAAGCAATGCTGATTTGTTTTCTGGAAACCAATTGTTTAGTTCTTATGATTGCATTTGGAACAATGCATTACGATATCAACGATCTCTTTACATGTTGAATTTACAGATGTTAACTCAACTGTGAATGTACAGTTTGTGACTGAAATAGATTTTAAGTCTGAATACAACAACCCATCTTCTCTTCAATATAAAAGTCTGAAGAAGGACATCCAAATTCAGGTCAGCAGATACTCCAATGCATTATCTGACATTGCCTGGTATATAGTTACATTATCTAGTATGCATGTACCAGTAAATTGAAAATTCTGTGCAAATTTTTATACATGCGTGTAACTTTTATATATCTGTCTTGTAGTTTGGAAACGTCTTCAACAGCATTAAAGATCTGTCATCTGTTCAGATTCTAAAGATAAGGTCAGAAAATTAAAGAATTTTCTTCATGGTCTATTTGTTCCATTGATCAGTTAATTGTCTTATGGTGTGTATTTTCATTTGGTTCTTATATTTTTCAGTGAAAACTGCACAATATTTGATGTACAAGTGAAATTCAAGACAAATCTAACCAGTGAGTTAGATGCTAGCTTGACTACAGCAGTAGAGAGTGTACGCCAATCAGGGGTACAGTTCCAGGGCCAGAAATATGCCATAACAGAGACCCCGGTCATATCTGTACCTAACGGTAAGAGCTCAAGTACAGCTGTACCAATCAGACCCCAACTAAACCCCAGATTTACTTTCAGGGTTCACTCTGGGTTCACTCTGGGTTCACTCTGGGTTCACTCTGGGTCTGCTTTTAAAAAATGTGCGTCCACTTGGGGTTTACTTTGGGTCCTCTCAGGGTTAACTTTGGGTTTACTCAGGGTTTGCTTTTGGGGTCCACTTTAAACACTGCAATATGAAGCAGACCTGCCTTTTATCTTACCATCATACTGCCTGTATTTCCCATCCTTTGTATATTCCAAATACATATGTAGCATCTGCTTTCAGGGGTCTACTTCTGATCAGGGTTTACTTTGGGTTCACTCGGGGTTAACTCTAGGTCTGCTGTAATAAACGCAGAGTAAACCCCGAAAGTAAACCCAGGGTTTAGTTGGGGTCTACTTTCTGTTTGGCTGAGTCCGATTGGTACTGTACATTCTGGTGTTATACTAGTACATGTACATGTTTATGGCTCAATAAATTTAGCTATTAATACAACATCAGATGAAGTTGCTCTTCTACCATATTTTAACAGCCTTGTAATATATGATTTTTGTCTGGTTCTGTGTTTGCTGTGCTATAGCACTGTTGCTTGCCCTGATCCTCTAGAGAACTCTGTGGATGCTGATCATACATGTTTGCTGTTTCAGTACCTGCTCCCTGTTTACTTTGCCTGGCCTCCAAGAAGTGCTACATCACAGTCAATCAGAAGTACATCTGCAGGTAAACACACTGTTTCTGTTTTATCTTGCAATTTACTATATACCTAAATACACTATGTAGGTGAAACTAATCTTGATTCTCCTTATCCAGATTAAAAATGTTCAAATTTCACCTTTTTTTCAAAATTTCTAAAATGATTTTTTATTTCATCTCTTTCAGAGCCCTTCAAGGTATGTACATGTACTTCAATACAGGATTAATAATAAACAAAATGTGCATCTTCACAAGCCAAGTGTTTGAATTCTAATCCATTCTCTACAGAGGATGGCTTGCTTGGCTTATGAGGATGCATATTATCAACCGAAATGGTGATGGACTATTGAAATCATTAGATTATCTTTTAATCTTAATAAGCTAGCTGTAATAGTGTGGTTTGTTTTGTTCTTTTGATACAGTACGCACCACAAATGTAGTACCCCTGAAGATAACAATTCAGAGGAGCTATGAAGGCTACATGGCTGATACAGTAGACATAAGATACGCCAGGCTGGAGGACTCAGCACTCAGAGCTGTGAGTAATAGGCTTATAAACAATTGCTTCATGCTCTTCATGCATGAAATATTTGAGGTCTGAATTACTGAAATAACAGACATTGTAGTCTCTGAATAATGTTCCATGTGGATGTTTGCAGTTGAGTGGACTACTGAACCTGACGGCAGTAGAACAGATCCAGCTTACTGCAATCATGTGAGTTCCTCATACAGTGAATGTATATATGCCTCTATTTATATCATCAATGCTTAGAAAAATATCTGTTTTAATTGTTGTGGTTTTGGTCTTTTTGACAGACCCATGTCAACAGGCACACAAATACAAGTCTCCATTTTCCTGACGTCGTTAAGTTCTGGTTTGTTGGACCAGATAGGTGGGAGACTGCATGAGATCGTTGACAAACTGGGCTGTATCAGTCTGGAGAGTGGCTGTGTATCTCTATTAAAGAGTTCACTTATCTTCAATGGAACACAAGAAGGTAAGTAATATTATTATAATGACCAAAATGATTCCAAGTCTAAATGCATGTAATTATAATGAGAAGTTGTTAAATCAATGTGATCAAGATACAAGTACAGTTGAACTTTGATATCTCAAACACTGATATCTCGAATACAATGGATATGTCGAAGTGATTTGTAAGTCCAGGCCACTTAGTTTTTTAAGTATTTTACCCTCGATGTCTCGAATACTTCGATATCTCAAGGTTTTTAAACAGTCCCATCTAGTTTGAGATAACGAAGTTTGACTGTACATGGAACAATATGGACAATCTTTTGACATTTAGAATTTGTATACTTGGGATATGTAAATACTGTATAAAAAAACCTCATTACAAAACCCTTGTACCATCACAGTTCCAGTACCATGCTACACATGTACACAAAAAGAGAGGTGTAGGACCGATGCACAAGGACTATCAAGTTGTGTGTAAGTAAAGTTAAGGTTCCAAGTATGACATACATGACAATATATTTTTATTCAGTCATTTCAAAATCTATTACAAAATTCCATTTTCTGCTTCTCTATGGTTCTTTTGAACTAAGCTAATTGACTGTTTGTCTTTTGTTGCAGAGCCCTTCCTTCTACTGTTCCACCTTCAACTACCCCCCAAACCACAGGTACTTATCACCAGTCCTATCAGGAAGTACTACATAGCTCATTAGTACAAGTACTAGTATTGGTTCTATCACACCTGTCTCACAGTCCTCTCAGACTCTGATTTACTCTGACTCTTGCAGTGGTCCTCAGTACCCTCAGGACTGGTAGCGGGGACACACAGACACTGGTTGGAGTGGGCGTGGTGGTCCCTATCGGGGTCCTGTTCTTTGTACTGACCATTGTCCTTTCTGTGCTTCTCTGTAAGAATAGGCACCTATGGAAAATCCAGAGGTAAACCAGTGCCAGTAAATTAGGATTAGATCAAAGATCTGAGTGACTTTGTGTAATAGTAAAGTATATAGAAAAGAAAGATATATAGTGTGACATTCTGTTGTCAGTAGCATACTTTTAAGAATCTCTTTTTTCTTTTAAAGGGAAATGTCTATGAACACTACAGATGGCCGACAAGGCATGAATGGGGTGAACAGAGATAGGGTAAGGATTAGGAGATCTATTTTGTTGATTGGAAATCTTGTTAATTATGCATGTACCAGGTGGTATGTTTCATGGACAATATTTTCCAAAATGTCTAATAACTGATTGAGACTTGGATATTTGTAGGTGGTGTTCAGACAGCCTATTCTTCCAATTCGACCCCCATCTGCCCAGGTTTGTTCTTCCTGTATAATATAACTGCTAGTCTATGCATTTATAAGCCCGGCCCGTACGAACAAATGAGGCGTAAACCAGTTGGTTTTCATACGGAAGCCAGCTGGTTTAGAGACGGAATCCAGAATTACGTGTCCTATCCTGGCGTGAAGGAGCAGGACACGTACTCCTGTTCCTCTCTCAAACAGATTACGTTTGGATATACGCCTCATTCACCAAGTGTAAATTTACACCAGGCATCAACTTGCATGGAAGCAGGCGTAATATTGCACTTTGAAGAAATGAACAGGCGTAATACTAAACTTAGAAAATTTTTACAGGCGTAAAGTAGTTTTTGGCAAAATGAACATCCTGGCTTGTTATCCCCTCGCTTAATTTACTATGAGGGGATATTGAATTGACAAGGCATACATTAGTAGTATATGTACTAGTGTTTGATTGGTTGCTTCTGTTCTATAGGTAAGACCAACTGTTCGCAGTGGAGTACCACCCAGCTACCCAAGACTTTACCCAGTTTTAGACCACTTACAAGGTACAAACAATTACTATTCAGACAGTTGCTAATAAACAATGCTATAACATGCATGGAAAAAATAATTACAATTTATTTCCATTAAGTTATGAATTTCAAATTTTAAAATCAAACAAAATTTTCTCTGTATTATAAAAAAATTACTAATATTTATTTATTTACTTTTTGGTTTGAATGCCCTAGGGGAAGAGTGTCTGTCTGGCTCCTGGGGTAGCTGCAGGTCTGTAGCTCCTGGTCTGAAAAGATTCGGATGGACGACCTGGGAGCTACAGTTCCTCCCATAGTAAAAACCTACGATTCACGGCGCACAAAAAATGGCGCTAGTTTTGGACTGATTAACCTTATTTCCACACAAATTCTGTAAAAACAATTAGTACCATTAAATTTTTCAGGAAATTTACTACTGATATTGTCACTTTACTTGCCTCAGAGTTTCTCTTAAACATGCTAACCGACCTCGAAAAATGAAATATATTAATTTACGTCGAGATCGAGAGTCGCCATTTTTCCATATAAACAATCTGCACCACTTCACTTTACGGGGCTGGTGATGGTGTTTAAAAGAATATCAGAGGCAAGTAAAGTGACAATATCAGTAGTAAATTTCCTGAAAAATTTAATGGTACTAATTGTTTTTACAGAATGTGTGTGGAAATAAGGTTAATCAGTTCAAAACTAGCGCCGTTTTTTGTGCGCCGTAAATCATAGGTTTTTACTATGGGAGGAACTGTAGCTCCCAGGTCGTCCATCCGAATCTTTTCAGACCGGGAGCTACAGACCTGAGGCTAGCTCCTGGGGATGGGAGGTTGTTTTACATAAAACATGTATACATGTACTAGCCATCTTGTTTAAGTTTATCTATGAAAACATAAACACATAAAACCTATCTTAAATGTTAACATATATGGGAAAATTATTTTCTATCAGAGTCTTGCACCTTTTCAATATCAGGTCATGCACTCTATTAGGATCTTAAAGCTTTTCACCAAAATTATAGGTTTCATAGTCCTTTGAATGATTTCTGGCAGGAAGGTCATCGTCATTACAATATTTTGATTTTTTTCCCTCCAGAATGAAAGTTTATTAATTGCATATATGAGACTCCTCGACATGTTTGAATATGGGCTATGGTACTCGGGTGATGTCAAGGCCTATTAGCCTGTTTGCCTCATGTTTAAATTTCATTTCTTTCATTTTAGATGAGCGTCGCTCAAGAATCTCTTCAAGAAATAAGGATGAGGTAAAACTTTCACTTTACTGCAGAAATATTCCTCCAAATAGTTTTCTTTTACTATTCCCTGAAGATGTTACCTTTTTATCATGATCATTTTTGTATTGTGATAAAAAATCACAAACACTAATTAAGTTATGCCAGTTAACGGTGCCATAAATAACTTTGAAAATAACAACCAAGTATTTGAATAAAATCAATTTAAGATCTTTTTCAATCAAAAATTGCTATCAATGATGTCCACTGTATGTTAATTATATTTTTCCATTTAAAGAGACACTTTATTGGTGCACGTATTTGTTAACTCTTGATTCTATAAGTGATACTGGCAATCTGTACGATCAGACTTAAAAATTATGAACATTTTTGTAGTTCGCACTTCAGCGCCCTCTAGTGGATCAGAGACCCAGCAATATTTATCAGACCTAGGTAGGCTAACAACTAGATACATGTTTTCCATTTATAGCAGGTTTACTGTAACAGGAGCCATTTAAGATTGAATTAATTCCTTAATGATGTATAATATGTTTATCTTAACAATCTTAACATTCATCTGCAGCAACATATCTTTAAATTATCTTCAAAATGGATACAATGTCATCTTTTCTATCTACTGTAGTACTAGGTATATGGGCGCAAAATCTTTAATTATTAGAAGATGAGTTTCCCTTACGGAGAACTTAATAATCTGTCCTCTATATAAGAAGCCTGATTTTTAATTCCCTTTCCCGTGTTTTCATTACTTTACAGGCTAATGGTTATGAAATATAGTTTGCCATTTCCCAGTATCTGGGATTTGTTGGAGCAGAGACCATGACAAGACTCTTGTGCATTTCCATAAATGACTGGCAGAGGTACCAGAGACTTGTACATTATTCAGGGAATTCAGTGAGAACTCTGTAAATATATTTATTTATGAATTTGTTTTTTGTTTTCGATGTTCATCATAAATGTTATGTTTATATGATTTATAAGTTTCTCTTTGTTACTTTGATAAAACATATAGTTTTTGATAATTTACAACTATTTATTTATATTTTGAAATTGTTTGCATTTTTATATTTTTATAATAATTGTTATTTTTTGATAAATTATTGTACATATATCTATTTTCCTTCAAAATTGTTGATATTTACACTCATAGTTATGTCTACAAATTAATTATTTCTTGATATACAAATGATATGTATATGGAAATACATTGTTGATTTTCTTCTATTTCTGTACATTTAAGGTCACTTAATTATTGAGAAGTTGACTTCATTACATGAATCAATCTTTCATATTGTTTATATTTCATGAATAAAGTCAATGAAATGAAATAATTTGAACTAATATTTTACTTGGTGGGAATGTGGAGAAGGAATTTAAGTGTTGACCAATATGTGCATTGTACTACTGTCTCGGACCAGAGGGGAGAACAAATTAAAACTGAAATATAATAAAAAAGAAATTTGTCAAAATACAGTAAAACACAGTTATAGCAAACATGCTTATTATGAATTGACACTTACAGCATAGTGATTTTCATTCCCTAGCTGTGACTTAAATACATGCTGTTAACTTGATGGATATAACGAATTATGCTTATAAGGAAGCAAAATCGTCCGTCCCTGGCACTTGTTTTAAGAGTGTTTTACTGTATACAGAAGCATTACAAACTCAACATGACTGCCCTATCAACACCATTGTTTTAATGGTCTGACATGAAGTTATCTCATTTATATGTGGTTGTATTTTGATTAGGTATCTTTTGAGTTACTACCATATTCTGACATGACAAATGATACTCATTTTTTTCTTGGGTCTTTGCAAAATTCATGTGTTTCTCATTCCTTAAACCTCTCTAAAACCGCCAAGGTTTTACTTAATTTTGCTTAAAATATACTTTTGCTCAAAATATAGTCCTCAGATCTGACTGTTATTTTGACTTCTAATTAACAGAAAATGAAAGCAACAAATACAGGTGCCTCAACAAAATAAACCAATTCATGAATATTGCATTTTTATTTTTTTTTTGCTATTCTTTTGACTCAAACTTCAATTTTTGTGCATAGTGCTGAGCTTAAAAAAAATTGAGACCTCACATTTGCTTTAAAAGGTTCAAGGTCAAATTGATAGTACATGCACATATTTTATCATCTTCGCTAGCCAAGAGTTTGTGATCCACACCACTCCTCACAAACCCTTGGCATATCGTGCTATCAAAAGTCGGGATTTTTTTTTTGTCATGTGATCGATCTCCCAGCCCATTTATAAATCAGCCAAATGATGAAAGATGCCGTATTTTTAATGTTAATGTCACTGGTGCAGTAATGGCAGCCTCCATAGACATTTATATTGAACATTTGAAAGAACTTTTTAATGCCCAGTGTATTCAATAAATAGGAATATTATTAAATGTTACATATGGATTGAATTCATTCGAAGGGTGCAAGACTGGGAGGGGTAAATCCTTCATCTATAAGTTCATGCCTCTCTTGATACACAATCAGGTGGTACTTGTTATTGCACCATTGCATGCTACATGTATCATGAAGGCTCAAACAAAGACTAGAAAAACAAGGGTTTTGAGATATGCGTGTTAGAGACCTGCATGAATAAACAGTACGAAAACATTGTAGATTAAATCAGAATTATATGTTTTGCATATTTTTTATTGGTCGAACGGTTTCAGCAAAATCCAGAAAAAATATCCCAACTTTTGATAGCACAATATGCCACGGGTTTCGTGAGGAAAGGTGTGGATCAGAAACCCTTGACTAGCGAAGATGATGTATTATTGACATTTGTTATGTTTGGGGTATAGTGTCAAAAAAGCATCTAAAATTTCATTGATGGTATTTACTGCACTCATTTGGTTATTAAATCCAGTAGGGATCTTTTATTATGTTGCATGATTCCACAGGGCTTTGAGAAGCTTTGTACAGTTGTACATTTTTATTTAGTAACTCTGTATATTTATCAATCTTATGCTACTTCAAAATCAAATATTTAATTAATAATTTATCCAATCTATAAACATACATGTTAACCTCCAGTGATGAAAAATAGATAGATTTTGAACCGAAAAGCGGTAGCATCGCGCTTGGCCTTTCATAGCACATTTTTTTATGTACTACATATGTAGTAAGGGTTTCTGATTAATAATTAATGATATCAACTAAAATATAAAAGACTTTTGAAATTTAGTAATATCAACACAAGCAATAAAAATGTTTGCATGCATTTACCATTATATTGATTACTGGCAAGTTATTTTTTTTAGGAAAAAATATTTGAGTGCAGAGACTTTAACAATTGCCTTTGTTCAGAAAAATTGGTTAAATTGCCAAAATTTAACATATAAGAGAAGTAAGAACTAGTAGACAATCCAAAATTCTTTTTCAACATCAAAATGATGTTTATTACAAATGCAGCATTCAGTAAACTGCAAGTCAAGTTTACTGTTATGGCCAAGTTAAAAGATATATTCAGTCATCGTTAAAGCCACGTGTGGAATTGCAAAGCTTCTTTTTCCTCTGCGAGGATAATATCGACATGTCTTGTAACAAATGTAATCACGGGAAGTGGCTTCTTTCATCTTTCAATGTAAAACACATGCTTGAAAACTTGTAATTAAAAGCGACTTAATAAAGCGTTTGTGTGCCTCCGATTCAAAGTCATGCGCTAATTTCAAATTTGACCACAATGGCTTCCAAATTGGCTATCTATCAAAACAAGGAAGGTATTTTGAATAAAAGTGGGAGATTTTTTAATAAAAGCAGTAGGCGGGAGACAGAGCTAAAAAGCGATAGACTTCCGCGTAAATCGGTAGAGTTAACATATATGCTATAAATAAGTTAAAGTAAATAAGTTTAAATAAAGTATTTGTTTAATTCAAAAACTCAATATGGAAAGTTCATGAGTATATTGGTGTAAACAAATTTTACAATGCACAATTCATCTTCAACACAAAAACTACTTAAAAATCTGCACTCCATAATATTAAGAATCACAATTACAATTGATGTACATGTATTTATTTCCCACTAGTAACATGCACTCACTTCATTAAATCATACACTACAGGAAAGGAAAGCGTTTATCAAGGCAGGTTACATATATACATATATATCATATGTTAAAAGTCATTTATTTGACAGACACTAAAAGCTAAATAAAGATGCATGTCTTTATAGTTAACCTATAGTAAATGACTATAATTAAAAAAAATTAACAAATGACCCAGAGATATTATTAATAACAAATGATAAAAAATATCAAAATAACTAAATGGTGTACGTTGTTCAGAAAAATTTATAGAAATGCAGGTCCTATATTTTGTTGAACACAGCTAAGGTCATAAAGTCCTCGTAACTCATATTGACTGTGCCTGAACTTGTGGGGTCCCGGGATTTGAAGGCGTCAGTCAGTGACTTCAACATAACGCATGATTGGATAAAGTTGTCCAAGGTCAGACTCTGTCGACCCATGATGTCAAACTTAGCCACGACGGTCTGAGCGAACTGTGGGGAAAGATTGTAGCCCATCTGCCTGTAAGCTGGAAAAAAGCAAATATTATATATACTGTTCATGTGTACTGTCTACTGAAATAAAATCATACATTTTTTATATTAATAAATATTATACAAACTACTTTTGATGATTAAGTAAATTTTCTGTAATATTTGAAGGGTTTTTGAAAAATAGAAATCATCAAATACCGTCAATATTGAATGTGGGATCTTATAAATAACTGACATCAACTGAGCATTTCATTTTCAATCTGTTAATTAACTTGAAAGAAAAGAAAAATCCTCATATATCACATTTATCAAGCAAAGAAAAATGACTAACCATTACAAAGCTCATTGAAATCGATTTGACCTGATCTATTTTGATCAAATTGTTCAAACACGCCTTTCCACTGTTGAATATAGTTCCAAAGAGCTTGAAACTCATGAATTTCTATTGTCCCACTCATGTCCTTGTCAAACATCCCTGGAAAAAAGTACCTTAATAAAAATACATGTACAACTTGCTATTACACTTACTTGGAGCTAAACACTGCTAAGCGTGTAAATACATGTAGGCATCGTCACAGCCTTTAATTTCGTTACACCGGATTGCACACCTGATACTCATGGCCAACGTATAGTACATGTATTCCTTTGATGGTCTTTGGATTTTATGCCTTTATTTCTTGTATGTGCATATTCAGTTCGTAAATAATGCATTGACCTGTTTGTTTGATGTTAGTATTCTCCTGGCTTCAAGACAGGGTGTCTAATTTGATAATTTTATCGCGACCGAGTAACACGGCGAGGCAAGATGTACGTCCACACAGGTGAGACCTCTACAGCGAAATACTTTAAACTGCTTAGAGGTCTGTGGCTTATATAGAGGTTTTAGGGACATCGGTGATGAAAGAGAAATATGGCGAACAATGCCTTTATACGAGCTGTGTTCAGCTTTCATTCTTGGTTAATCAAAATGGAAGTATTTTTATCAATACATAAACAATAGAGTAGAGGTAAGGTTTGTGGCTTGAATATCTATTTCAATTTTCAGAATTGTACCAAAGTATAATGCCATTTTGTTCACTTAATAAAAGTCTTTCATCTTTAATTTAAATGAATTTATAAATTCAGAAGGTCAAAGTTCATAAATTTCAAACTGTCATTTTGATGGATTGTAAACAATTTGATTAAAATATATAGATTTCATATGTGACAGACTGAGTATAAATGTTATTTATGCTTAAAATGTTCAAAAACAATGTCACTATATCATAATCCATTTATTTTTAATTTCTAGTGAACTAATTCAAAATAAAATAATATGCAACAAATTTTCTATTTTCATAAAAAAAAAAACCCTTTCCAAGCCCATCAATTTGAAAAAAAAACTTATGACAGTATATCTGTAATCTGGTGTTTCTAAAACACTACATAAATCTATATATGCTGTGGACTTTGTTTTTGTGGATATTGATAAAATGCTTGTATCCTGAAATCAATTATTACGTCACATAAATTTTTATGTGATATCTAAAATAAAGGGTAGTCGGTGTTATGTCACAACAGAAATCTGAGTTATCTCCCTGTAACCCAAAACTCACCTTAAACATTGCATAATTTTATAATAGTTAATTACCCATTTGGAAGATTCAAAATAACTGAATATAAGCACCTACATGTATTTGGACCTTTAAGACATGCTAATCAATAGAAAAAATAGAAAAAAGCCTTACAAAGTCATACAAGGGGCACTGCTAAGCAGAGCATCCCTTCACAACATGAAATATTGTCATAGAAAAAGCATTATTTAGGAATATAAATGTAATTGAAGAGACCAAAATTGGAAAATCAGAAATATATTGTGCATATATTAGCATAATTAACATAGATCTGCAGTAAATATGACACAAGTATTTTCTTAAATTTCACCAATTGACTTGAAAATTAATAGGGTTTGTCTTTTGACCATGCCAATGAATTGTACAAAGTTTGATAAACATTCGTGCAAAATTTTTCTCTGAATCTTGCCCATGAGCTAAAGTGGACACACACACGCACAGCAGCAATGCTATGTCCCCTTTGCAACAAGTTGGGAGGGGATCAAAAAACTAAATTTCTTCATCAGAATTAGAGTAATAAATCTTTTTACAATAAGTAATACAATGTAAAGAGATAAAAAATCCTGTAGCTTTAAACTCACCTATCATAAGCCTACAGGTCTCTGGGTTGAAGTGGGACCAGTTAGCATTGACTAGTGCCTGCTGTAGCTCTATAGCTGTAATTCTACCACTCTTGTCAGCATCCACGGTCATGAACCACTGCTGGACCTGGGGATCAATGGTAGGCTGAGGAACAAAGCCTACAAATGATAAAGATATATCATCCTACAAATGATACAGACATATATCATCCTACAAATGACACAGACATATAGCCTAGCTTACAAACAATATAAGCCTACAAACTTTACAGACATATCACCATAAAAAGACCTTGTGATAAACAGGAGAGAAATGACTAAATATGATTTAATAAAAATCTAACAGACAGTATTTCCTCACTTTTTGGTAAAAAAAAATGTATCTTTGAGACTTCTAACCTATCCAGTATTGAAAACCTTATGAAGCTAATGGAATAAATCAGTTTACTAATAATATATTATTAGAAGTCTTTACCCCCGCCACCGAATCCCCCCGGGGGTGGAGGTTGTCCCCCAAACCCAGGTCCTGGCAGTCCTCCTCCATAACCTGGCTGTTGTGGAGCCCCATAATATCCTCCCCCCTGAGGAGGTGGTGCACCATATCCCCCTGGAGGGCCCTACAATGAAATAAATGAACTTTAAAACAAAAATTACTTAGTAACAAATGTTAATGTCACCAAGTTGTGATTAACAATAAGTGAATGTACATTTTAACAGATTTGGACTAATTGCCCATTTAGGATACAGAATGATTTATGTTTCTAATTGGTTTCATCAAAGGAATATAATCAGACATTTTGAGAGAGAGAAAGAGAGAGAGAGAGAGACTCAGAGATGTACTTTTTATGTACATGTGCATATGTACATGTGGCTACATAAACCTGTATGATATGCCTTAAGAACTTATCAGCGACATATCAAAGAATATTTACATTTGCAAATATGTTCCGTCTCCGGAATTATTTTCAAATTTGTCCAGTTTTTGTATTTCTCCTTTTTGATATAGGAACGTTGTACAAACGTTTTGCGATAGCATCATCATGTGTTTCCGAGCACGCTTCATATATGTTTTGTTTCTTAGCAAGATTTTATCATAGTGAAGTCTGTCCCTGCACAGCGTAAGTTTGTAAAAATTGTTTATTTACTAGTCCAAATATATAACACCAGGCAACTATTTAATTAATAAGAGAAAATTCGGAATGAACTTATCGTGGTACATAATCGACAATTCATAGGTTTTTTCTTATCTTTTAACATAACTACAAGGTACTTAAAATATATTGATACGTTTCATATATATATGGATCTTTGATACATCTGTAAACTTTGTTACATCTGTATTTTCCTATATATGTTTTTGTGTGGCAAATGTTTATTGTGAAATTGTGTTATGATATTGAGTGCATACTGTTTACATATTGATAAGTTACCACATTAAAGTTAAGATAGTTATATTTTATACTTATTGGGTACATCCTGTTCAAATTGCTCATTTTAAAGGGAATTTCTGTCTAAATTTAGAAAGTATGGCCACCAATAACTGTCACAATCCTGTATGATTATTTTTATAATCTTGTTATTTGAGATTGAATTGTAATAGAGTGTTTTGTTATTTTCAGTTTTCTTACCATTTGGGCACAACCTTAATAAAGTGAATATCAGTTCCGGTAACTCCCTGTTCATATTTATTTGCTGCTCTTGGTTATACTAGCAGTATAAGCATCCCAGGATTAAAGACTGCATAAAATATGTTTCCTTATATGAATTAATTAACCTATAGAATAGCGAAAACATTGAACTCTGTATGAACTTTTTCATGATGTCACAATAATCATAGCAAACGCTTAATTATAAATACAAAATTATAAATATTATATAATATATAATATAATTATATATAATTTTAAATACTAATTATAAATAGATGCACTCAAGTTTGAAGAGAGAGAGAGAGAGAGAGAGAGAATGGTGATGATACTTAAGGAGACATTTCAACCACAAGGTTTTTTAAAATCGATAAAAAATATTGTAAAAATGAAACAAATACAATGTGCATGTGTTAAATTTGTGAAAGAGATCGAGAGAAAGAGGGGATTATGTTTAAGATACAATAGAATACAGGTATAATAGCTCTTTATAATGCAAGTTAATTTTGTCAAAATACAACGTCCAACTCATGCTATATATATTGAAACAATTCTTATTGTATGTTAGAAACTGGTACTAGTAACCAATAAGTATGCTCTAAATCACATTGTATTCGATCGTTTCATTTTCACAATATTTCATATCTTTGAAAAAAAAATTTGGTTGAAATTTTTCTGTAATCTCTCTCTCTCTCGCTCTCTCTCTCCTCTCTCTCTCCAAAATATGGGCATACGAGGATATAAAGGTCTATAGGCTTTAGGCGTAGATAAATTAATAGTGTGTTTCCGGTTCCCCGACCGACCCTAAAATTTATGAGCGACCCTAAACAATTTATTGCTATTTTTTTCGGAAGTAAACAATTTTGGTTTAAATACCCGTAATTTGCCAAATGAAATACACGCTTTTTTAAAAATATTTATTTGTGAGAAAGGGGTGCGAATTATACACCCTAAATGGCTTTACGTTTTTGTTACAGGTGAAGCGGCTTACCATTATGAAATAAAACGTACAGGCCTACTTCTTCTGTTTGTTTATGAATTATTTATGTTTAAAAATAATGTACACGTTGATAGAGCGTTTAATTGCTTAAAATGTTTTGCTTTAAATCTTTTTATTGAAAAACAATTATAAAATGGCAATGTAAAATCAATTTTAACTGTTAGTTATTCCCAATTGAGCTGCAAGTGCATTCAACGTCTCCGTGTACGCCGCCATTACTGATGCTAATTATAGATGTATGCATGATCGGGGCCTTTTAGTTGCCTCTCAGATATTACTTTTCGTAATCAAAGTACTCCTAAAATAAGTTAAAATGTAATTTTAATATGACAAAATACAATAGATTTAATAAATTAAAAAATGTCACTGAACATTAGGAATCGTTTTACTTTTATTTTTAACACCTCTGCGGCCCTGTCAACATGGTCAAAGCCATTGATGTGAACACGAGCGATTGTCACACTCAGACATCTCCTTGGGGCAAAGAAATAATCAAAACACCCATGGTAGGGTGTATATATACCCCTGTTGTCCATGTTGTCTGCGATCGGTAACCAAATTGAGCAGTTCAAAGCATAAAGTCACAAGTTGAAAAAAAAAATCAGCCTCAGAAAAATGATCGTGTATGTCAAACTTCATGCATTACATTCAATTTTTATGACCATTTTCCCTGCAAACTGCAATGGTCTTAAAACTGAAGATTACCGCTTGGTTTTAAATTTTCGTGCGTATTATTCATCCTAACTACGTTTTCGTTTTCCCCCTTATTGTGACAGGAGGGGGGTGGGGTGGTGTGCACATTATAGACATGTATTTTATTCGGCCAAATACGGAACAATTTCTGTGTTAGAGAAACACTTACATTAGAATTGCTTCAACTGTGATTTTTCCCTGGAGAAAATAGTGTGGTGATTGCCAAGCGCCTTATTTCATAATTGTCTAAAGAACTTTTTGGTATAGAATATTTCATCAATTTACTTGTCTCTAAATTTCTTTTCAATATCTTTGCCAGCCCCCTAAGGTAAATAAGTGTGACTTGTATACATATTAAAAATTCATTTAATGAAAAATTGTAAGACAACCATTCATAGATTAAACAAATCGTTTATCCAAATTCAAGTCTTGCTGTTATGTCTGGTTTGTTACAGACATTGACAATTATTATCCCTGTCAATAAAATACCTTTGATGGAATCATTTGAAGACGGGGACAGAAAAACTCAAATGGTGGTGTCCATGAGAATGATGAGTTGAAAGAATTTTTTTTGGTTGATTAGTACGTCAAATATTCGCTGATTTCATATATATACATGTATACATGTTAGAATAAAACCTCATTGAGCTCGGTAAAATGTTTATAGATTTTTTGAATGAAGTATTTCCACATACTATTGTGTAAACAAATTATTTCAATTGCAAGTTTGTTGGTATCAGAGAAACTGTAGCTACTCTGCATATCAACACAAATTTTATGCATAGCTTCAGATCTGCAGTTACTAGCAGTACTAGTACAATAAGAAAATATGAATGTCAGAGTTGGGACAATAAAGACTAAAGTAAAAAACATATAGATGTACACCTACTGTAGGAGTATCTTACTATAGTCTGTCCCAAGATATTTATGCAGCACATTTGGCCGATTTTTACTAAAAATACACATACCTGTGAATGAAGTGCAATTGAAATCGATGATAGGGGAAATTTCCAAGATATCTTCATTGACACATTATCATTTTTCACTCGAAAAAATTCCCAGGAACGAAAACAGATTTCTTACGGAGATTTATAATGGGGAATGTTTACATCTTTTCTCCATTCGGAAGTACTCGGAATACCTCGCGCAATTTTTCAACGTTATCATCCGGGCTTACTGCAATACAAAATCCTCGTAGACATCACATTTTTTAGCCGTGTATTGAAACCTGATAAGCTAACGGGGGCGTTTTAACTAAGAAATCTTGGAAATTTTTCATACTTTTGAATGAACATCGTTTGAACCCTGAGGTATTTATAAATATCGAGTAATTAAGCAAAATGTGAATCCAGGATATCTTGGGACAGAGTATAGTCTACAGTAGAGATTAGTGGTAGAAAAACACTTGTTGTCGGTATGGAATAAAAGAAGGTGAAATCATATAAACCAGTATAAAATTGTTCTTCCTGTTGTGAAAACTGTATTTAACTTCCAATAGCAATCTACCTTACAGAGAAAAAGAAATGAACCCTGGTTTTTCTTATACGGTTTTTGTCGAAGTTGAAATTAAAACAATAAAATGTTAAAATAAAATAAAATGTTTTCCCTACCTACCTATCCTATTTTTTTTTTAAGCTGGAATAGGAAACACACTATTAATTTATTTTGGCCTTACACAAACTTCCTACTTCATGTACGACAGACGACAGTATAGATATATATAACGTTATATATATTGAGATATATACATATGTCTCGAAATATTACTCTAACTCTTCTTCGATTGATAGACTCTACTGGCTTTGCTGATTATGTAAGGTTAACATTTTAGGACATACATCATCAAAGACCTCTCAAATTGTCGAAATTTAATTAAAGTACGCACCTGTCCGTACGGGTAAGCCATCTTGAAAAGTCTTGTCAATTCGCTACCTGGCCATTTCGGCACAAACCAAATTAAATATCGTTCGATACTGTCACGCCTATCGACAAAACTTTATTTTTAGCATTTAATATAGAACGTTCTTAAAGTTTGGCTAATATGCTAAGATTACTAAATTCATAATTGATAAAGTAAGTATAATTTAATTTAATAAGGTTCTAATTACCGGTAACACCGGTTGATCGGATCAGAATTCGGTAAAAGGGGGAAAAACATTTTGGCCAAAACGATTTTAAAAAGCCCGTGATATTTGTTAAAATTCTTATTTCTTATATTGAAAAATAACAATTCTTTAATTTTGCTTTTATTAATACAGTATCCTATGAAATTATTCATAAAAACTATTTCCTTCTGAAGCATGATAAAACCTGGCCTCATGTTTAGCTGCCTAGTTTTACCACCTCTCGGATCAGGCCATCTCATGACTGAATCAGCGTCGAAGTTACTATGTAACTTATAGAGTCCAAGGTTCAACATTATACGATCATCTTTCACTTATTTTGCTGCAACTTGTGAGAGAGGATGTCTTTGTTCCAAAGAAAGATTTTCAAGACGTCTGTGTTTTTTATGGTGATATGCCTATGTGGGATAGCAACATCTAACAATGAGGTACACTTTAGTTTACGAAATTAAAACAGTTGTAAATTTCATTTTTTTTTTTTTTTACATCTAATGGTTGTATGGTATGAATTAGATTTTAATCTCCAATCTAATGACGGGTTTTTAATGGAGACTAGGACTGTGAACTCGGACTGTAATAATTAAGAATTTCTATATAACCAGGTTGGGCACAGCCCATCTTATTTTGGTAACTTACCCCCATTTGATGGTCGCAATTGACTATATGGTACCCCCACAGTTTAGGTACTAAACGGGAGTCATATTTCCCTCATATGGGTTTATCTATCCCATAGGAAAAATGCACATAATATCAATTATATTATGGACTAATACTCTGACATATCAGGGACGTACATGCTGTTATATATGTCTCTGGACATATTATAAATGAATCTTTTTAAATTATGGTAAGTGGTCAATTAAAGTTTGTGAGCAGGTGTAGGAAAAGGTTCAAATTTTGTGCATAAAGGAACTAAAGGTCATGAATATTAAAATTATTTCAGTCTCAGCTGGGTGGACTGACGCAATGTAGATGAAGTGCCTTGTCTAAGGGCACGCACAAAACATCAAGTGACCACGTAAGACATGGCTTTCAAGAATTAGTGACCTATGGGTTACTGGCCTAACAACATCTGATAACTGAGCCATGTGTTCCACAATTCAAAATAAGGCATTCTAGATATACTCTAACTGTTCTTTCAATTCCTGAAATCAGATAGGTAATTAACAACATGATCAACCCAATATGCATTTGCACTATCTTATTCATCTATTTTGTTTGCCCCTGTATTTAAACAAGGAAATCCTTTTTAAATTTAGAATTCCTTTATTAACAACTATACCTTTGAAAAATTTCCGTTTAAAATTTTTTTTTTTTTATATCTCTGAAGTCTGTTCATATAAATGATGCATATATATATATTTAGAAGCAAAAACATTTTCCACTGGACCATTACTTAAGCTTTTTTACATTTTTTGTTTGAGGTGAATTACAATCGTATATTTTAAAGAAAAACATGTTCATTTTTATATGGTTATTAAAAAATCAAATTAGGAGTAAGACCTAAAAATAGGACTAGAGGACTTACCTGAGTTACCATGTTTCCTTTTATAACAAAAAAGTTAAGAATTACAAATATATATACATTGTACCTTATTTCCATTTCTTTTTTCTTGTGTCACAATATTTGCAAATTAAAATGATGTAGATATTTGTGCATTTAAGTCTTCTTTATTGTAATATGAAAATATTTTTTTTAAACAATACACCATATAGAACATAATTTCTGCATAATGTAATTTTTTAAAGTAAATACAAAAATTTTATTCTCACATCAAATTTGAATTTGATTGAGTTTAATGGTCTTTAATTAATCTAAATAAATTCATATCTACATTGTATTGTTGAATATACTATTTGTTCTATGTGTGTCAGTGGTTTACTTACAGTGATTGTTCTCTTCAGAGAGAAAGATAATAGGCCTGATTAGATATAATTCTGAGTTCAGTGTATAACAAAACAATGTATACTCCAGTTTCTGATGCAGTTATCATAGGTACACATGTACATGTGACCTTCAGTTTTAGGTCACAGGTCACCAACACATTTACTGTACATTTACCTGTTACACCAGGTGTAAATCACTGCAACAGCACATGTTAAGTGTGTTAACTTATAACCTTATGTGATCATGCAGTCACTGAGGATTCATGAAAGTCACACACAGCTGCAGTTTATGGTGTAGTGAGTGTCATTGCTCCAGTGTAAGTCACATACAGCAGTTTATAGTGTAGTGAGTGTCATTGCTCCAGTGTAAGTCACACACAGCAGTTTATAGTGTAGTAAGTGTCATTGCTCCAGTGTAAGTCACACACAGCAGTTTATAGTGTAGTGAGTGTCATTGCTCCAGTGTAAGTCACACACAGCACTTTATAGTGTAGTGAGTGTCATTGCTCCAGTGTAAGTCACACACAGCAGTTTATAGTGTAGTGAGTGTCATTGCTCCAGTGTAAGTCACACACAACAGTTTATAGTGTAGTGAGTGTCATTGCTCCAGTGTAAGTCACACACAGCAGTTTATAGTGTAGTGAGTGTCATTGCTCCAGTGTAAGTCACACACAGCAGTTTATAGTGTAGTGAGTGTCATTGCTCCAGTGTAAGTCACACACAGCAGTTTATAGTGTAGTGAGTGTCATTGTTCCAGTGTAAGTCACACACAGCAGTTTATTGTGTAGTGAGTGTCATTGCTCCAGTGTAAGTCACACAGAACAGTTTATAGTATACTGTAGTGAGTGTCATTGCTCCAGTTGACCACCAGGGTTAATGCCTGACAGATAAACTATGAAATATTTATGAAAGCCATGTTCAAAGTGCAAATCAGTCAACTCATGTCTGTTCTCAGTATTGATGTATGTTATTTCAATCTTTTTTTTGCAAAGTCTAATTAGCATACATATATTATATACAGTATAAACCCCACTTGCCATATTGGAATGAATATATAAGGATGTAAAAAATCTCATCTTGTAGCTACGTAGCTATGATTTATCAGATTTATCTATATGACTAAAGTAGTTTGCTCTCACAAGAGTGTTTACTGTAAGTGTTATAACGTGACAGCCCAATTTGTTGTGTCTCAGTGCAAGGGGAATAAATACCTTGAGCTATCATTAATTTTCAGGTCAACATACTTTAACACGATCACTAAAGTAAAAAAAGTGAGAAAATCGAAAAAATGATTTGAACATGCACCAAAATGTTATAAACTTTATCTACATGTGGGTGCATGAGTTACAGAGTAGTTTAATACCTCTGATGAATGGCTAAGTAAAGTCATCCAAAACCAAAGTTTGTTTACAGAAGTTATTCTTAACTTGAATGATTTTCATGATAATTGCAAATCTACAACATTGTTTTGTTTGACAGGTGGAGGAGGGTCAGTGCATTTGGTATGGGGAATGTGAAAACACTCCCTCTGGCAAAATTAACTGTCAATACAATGGACCCCCAAAGGTGATGGAAGATCCGGTTGGCATGGATATTCTCCAGACCTATTGTCCAGATCTTGTCACAGGTAAGGTAGAACTAGACAAGTCAAAGTTCATATTACAATTAGTTAATCTACCTCTTCAATCATTGCTGACAATTTATATTGGTGAAGAAGCTAAAAAAACAAAGTAGTTTTTATCATGTTCATAGGTTCATGTTCTGCATTTGCAGTAATGGCATTAATGATTTGCCTGTCAATGCCTGTCAATTCCAAATCATAACAAAAATGAATTCAATTTCCTGTTGCCCAATTAAATTTTTTTGTTAAAATGTAAAAATAAAAAATTATATCATTAAAAAAAAAATTATATCATAAAAATGAATATTCCTTCCTTTTTTCTCTCTCTCTCTCGCGTGCTGAAGATTTGGGAGAAAAATGTGTTACTGCAGTACCTATCAGACCCAACCTAACACAAGAGTAAACCCCAACTAAACCCCGGGTTTACTTTTGGGGTTGGGGTTTACTCTGGGTCTGCTTTTTAAAAATTTGGGTCCACTCGGGGTTTACTTTGGGTTTACTCAGGAAATGCTTTTGGGGTCAACTGTACTCGCTGCAGTGTGAAGCAGACCCATGTTTTATCTTACCATCTTACTGCCTGTAATTCCTGCCACTTGTATTTTCCAAATACACGTAGCGTCTGCTTTCAGGGGTATACTTCTGATTGGGGTTTACTCTCTGTGTCCACTCTGGGTTTACTCTGGGTCCACTCTAGTAAACCAGAGTAAACCGAGAAAGTAAACCCAGGTTTTAGTTAGGGTGTACTTTCTGTTAGTTTGGGTCTGATTGGTACTGTATGCTTTAGCCCAAAGACAGATAAGTAATTAATTAAACAAAGTTGATTTTGTTGGTGGTAATCAGGAATGACTCCTCCATTTCAGGTAACCAGACCAAGACATGCTGTGATGTGAATCAGCTCCGCACCTTGCAGATGAACATGGGGCTTCCCCAGCAGTTCTTTCTCCGGTGTCCATCCTGCTACAACAACTTCCTCAACCTGTACTGCTACCTGACCTGTGGACCCCACCAAAGCAGGTTTCTGCAGTCCAATGGAACAGAGGTTACGCCGGCAAATAAAACAGCCGTCAAAGCAGTGAACTACTATCTAACAAACGATTACGCTCATGGAATGTTCAACTCGTGCAAAGATGTTCAAATGCCGTCAGCCAATGAGAAAGCTTTAAGTGTCTTCTGTGGGCGGCCTGCAGACCAATGTTCAGCAGAACTCTGGCTCAGCTACATGGGATCAACAGCTAATGGCCACACCCCTTTCACTATCAATTTTGCAATTGGAGATAAAAATGTGACTTCAGGTAATACGACGTTTGTTCCAATGAACTACACCATCACCGGCTGTAACCAGTCATATAAGAACCGGTCTGTGTGCAGTTGTCAGGACTGTGAGGCAAGCTGTTCCCCTGTGCCCCCCATCCCCCCAAAGCCCGAACCATGCAAAATCCTCCACATTGATTGCTACTACTTCGCATTTGCCATTGTTTGTCTGGTATTTAATCTATTCTTCTTCATATATGTCATTTGCTACAACATACTGGTTCGGAACTCTTTGGATGTTATGGATTCGCAGTATTCTCGACTTGAGGATGAGGATGGAGATTACAGTGGAGTTTTCTGTGTGAACGGTGATGGCAAGAAGAAACCCAGACCTGGAGCCCAGAGGATCAATGCCCCCAAAGTCTCCCATGCAGATATCAGCTGCCTGGAGAAAACTGGATCATGGATGGAAACGCTTTTGGAGTCTTTCTTCAATGCCTGGGGGACGTTTTGTGCCCGACACCCCATTCTAGTGATGGTTGTTGGTTTGGTGGTAGCTGGTGCCCTGTCCGCAGGGATTTCTGTGTTCCAGGTGACCACTGACCCTGTGAAGTTGTGGTCGGCCAAAGACAGTCGGGCACGCACAGAGCGGGACTACTTTGATTCTCATTTTGGGTACAGTATTGTTTATTGATGATAGAGGTTACCGTAGTTGCATAGTTTGTATAGGATTGCTCTGTCAATTGATAAACAATGATAACATTTAATAACCATGTTTCAGTTAGTTAAATTTAAGTGAACTTGTTTATGAGACTCGAGCATCTATTATCATTGTATCATAAACTATAATAGTTTAATGAGTAGGAAATTAACTGGTATAGGAGGAAACAGGAAAATTGGAAGTCAAACAAGGAATAAAATATATACATGTATGGGCATAAATAACAGCTCATTGATACATTTTTAAGGAAACTACAGCATTTAAGATATTTTTTGTGAATTGCAGGCCATTCTACAGAACAGAGCAGCTGATTATTACTCGACCCAACAACAATACAAATGTTGTACACAAAAACCCTCCACCCTCTGTGGACACTGTCAATTATACCAGCATATTTGATAGGGAGTTTCTGCATATGGTAATTGATTCAATGGCTTTGTTCAATTAAATGATCTTTTTAAACAAGTGAATGAAGTTTAAATGTTATCAATCTGAGCTGTGTTAAATTAAAGAACTAAGTTCTCAACACTTTCAGTCTCCTATAGTGATTCTCACTGCGCAAAAATACAAACCCATTAATGTGTTTCAATCACTTTAAGCTTTTTTTACTGGAGGAGGAAACATAAAGTAGCTAGTATAATGTTTGGTCATAAGAAGTTATTTTGAAAAGCATAGCCAAAGACTCTGATTATGTTTGACAATAACCACAAGTACCCTTCTAATTCCCCCCCCCCCAGGTACTGGACCTTCAGCTGGCCATTGAGAATCTGACTGCTGAGTACAACGGGGAGACGGTCACCCTGGAGGACATCTGTTTCCAGCCGCTGGCCCCCGACAACACAAAGTGTACCATCCAGAGCATCCTACAGTATTATCAGAACAACCACACCAACATCGACAAGGTCGTGATGGACAGCTACGGCTTCTTCGTCATAGCTGACTACATAGATCATCTCCGTTACTGTTTGCAGTAAGTTTGTACTTCAATGTGATGGCAGGCTTGTGTGTATTTGTACTGTCAGCTTTTATCACCGACTTTGTATTGCTTGGATCTCGGTTTCAGTTTTGTATGAAAAACTGTATATAATGGAGGTGTTATGTTACTTGTTGAGAGTCCACAGAAGGACTTTCATTTGTTTTATCAGTACTGTTTCAATTACAACACTTTTCTGTCATATGACTGCACCTTAGATGTTTTGACAGTGAAAGATACAACAACTACACATTGGCTGCAATGATATATTCTGGCTCAGTAATTCATTACATTCAATAATTTATCTTCTACACCCAACCATCAACAAAGCTCTGTACAGCTGTGATGATTTTTGAGAATGTATAGATGGCTTTGTTTGACTTGGTTGTTATGTTGAGGTTTTTCCTTCCTGTCAGGGCACCTGCATCAACACAGGACACCGTAGGTCTGAACATGAGCTGTCTGGCAGAGAGTGGTCAGCCAATATTTCCCTGGATCTCACTGGGAGGATACAAAGGTAGAATTCAAAATCTGTACTCTCTATTTCATTGGTTAAAAATTGTATGTAAGACTCTGTTTCATTGGTATTATGAAAAAGGTTGCACTTGTATAAACTTTTTTGCTGACGTCACAATGGCTTATGCTAAAATATGTATCAATCTGTTTAACATTATATAAAATCGGCACCAGTCTTCTCAATTTTTGTACATGATTATTAGTTATTAAATTTATAGAGATAAATTCTAAAGCTACAGAATTTTATACTCATAGAAACTGGGTTGGAAAGTTAACACTATATATTGACATTTTCAACTGTGTTTGTCTGTGATAACACTACAAATCAATTTTGAACCCTTAAACCCAATAACTTCATAAAACATGAGTGACACAAAATGGGCATGTCTTATAGCATAACCGAAAATGGTATTGGCTGCGCCACGTAGTAATACAGAGCATGTGCTACACAAAAAATATTGGTTTTAAAATAATGTTTTAAAGTGTACCAATTGGATGTATAATATAAATATAAGTAATAAGGAATCATTCTTTGAATATTATGAGGTGATAATTTCGGTCAGATCGTGGTCAAATCTATTATGAAGCCCTTCGGGCTTTATTGGATTTGACCACGCCCCGACCGAAATTACCTCATAATATTCAAAGAATGATTCCTTATTCCTTAAATAAACACCTTATATATGTGTAAATTCTTTAGCTTTTGGATTCATTCTTATCATGGTTACTCTTATGATGAAGAAACGACAAAGTTGAGTAATGTGATAACATAATGACTGTTACTCGTGAATAGACAAAAAATTAACCTTATTCAAGTCTATTCTAAAATATTTTTCTATATCAATGTTAGATGGAATTGCTGTAGAATGTGACATTTACATTTTCAGGGAATGACTACAAGTCCTCCGAAGCCTTGGTGATCACTTTTGTTGTGAATAATCACTTGGATGAAGAAAAGAACAAGAAGGCCGAGGCATGGGAAAAAGTGTTTATTGAGAAAATGAGGTCCTTCTCCAGTCCCAACATGACTGTGTCCTTCTCCTCTGAGGTAGGCTTTGTGTAAAACTTAAAAAATTACTGTAAACATGACTGTCCTACTCCTCTTAGTTAGGCTTTGTGTAAAACAAGGAATTTACTGTAAACATAACTGTGTCCTTCTCCTCTTAAGTAGGCATTGTGTCAAACCAGGAGTTTACTGTAAACATGACTGTGTCCTACTCCTCTTAGGTAGGCTATGTGTAAAACTAGGAATTTACAGTAAACATGACTGTTCTTCTCCTCTTAGGTAGGCTTTGTGTAAAACTAGGAGTTTACTGTAAACATGACTGTGTCCTACTCCTCTTAGGTAGGTTTTGTGTAAAACTAGGAGTTTACTGTAAACGTGACTGTGTCCTACTCCTTTTAGGTAGGCTTTGTGTAAAACTAGGAATTTCCTGTAAACATGACTGTGTCCTTCTCCTCTTAGGTAGGCTTTGTGTAAAACTAGGAGTTTACTGTAAACATGACTGTATCCTACTCCTCTTAGGTAGGCTTTGTGTAAAACTAGGAGTTTACTGTAAACATGACTGTGTCCTACTCCTCTTAGGTAGGCTTTGTGTAAAACTAGGAATTTCCTGTAAACATGACTGTGTCCTTGTCCTCTTAGGTAGGCTTTGTGTAAAACTAGGAGTTTACTGTAAACATGACTGTGTCCTACTCCTCTTAGGTAGGCTTTGTGTAAAAATAGAAACTTACTGTAATATTGACTGTGTTTTGATTTGTTTCAGCGCTCCATTGAGGATGAGATTAACAGGGAGAGTAACTCAGACGTCCTGACCATACTCGCCTCCTACCTCATCATGTTTGGTTACATCGCACTCACACTCGGACAGTATGGCGATTGTGTCGACTGCTCACTACCCAAAATGCTGGTACACTCTTAAGCTTTACCTCTGTAATGTGTGGTTTAGTGGGGTTCATTCTATCCCAGATAATGTATGACATGCAGTTAATTGTAATTTATGGCATATATTTAATACAAGTTCCCTTTACTCTCTGTCCACAGAGAGGGTTATAAGATCTGTTTTTACACACACAGATGTGTTGGTCTAGGTTATATTTGATATTCCCTATTGCCTGTACACAGGTGGATGCTAAGATCTAGGTTATATTTGATATTCCCTACTGTTTGTACACAGGTGGATGCTAAGATCTAGGTTATATTTGATATTCCCTACTGCCTGTACACAGGTGGATGCTAAGATCTAGGTTATATTTGATATTCCCTACTGTTTGTACACAGGTGGATGCTAAGATCTAGGTTATATTTGATATTCCCTACTGTTTGTACACAGGTGGATGCTAAGATCACCCTGGGTCTGGCCGGTGTGCTGATTGTGCTGCTGTCTGTCTCCTCGTCCCTGGGTCTCTTCAGCTACTTTGGGATAGCGGCCACTCTCATCATCATTGAGGTTGTACCGTTCCTTGTACTGGCTGTCGGTGTGGACAACATCTTTATATTGGTGCAAACATTTCAGGTAATTACAAAGAAAATATTCAGCTGCAGATTGCAGTAAATCTGTGTATGCAAAATAATGCTCTTACTTTTAATCATCAGCAATTCTTGAAAATAAGCTTCTTATTTGCAGAAACATTAATGTAAGAAAATATATTGAATGTGCTATATTTAGGATATTATCTGTAAGATTATGAATTATTTTGTTTACAAAATTGCATAATAAATACTAAGTTCATAAATCATTTTTAATACTATTTTCACCTAAATCATTTTTAATACTACATGTATTTTCAATTGAAAAAAAAGCTTATTTTAAAAATAAGCTGCTCTTGGAAGCAGGGTATTAAGCGGCACATTACATAATTATGCTTTAGGGTTGTCCTTTGATTTCTTACAGAGAGACAAGCAGAGGCCTGGAGAAACTGTGGAGGAACAGATTGGTAGAATTCTGGGGCAGGTTGGGCCCAGCATGATGCTGTCCAGCTTTTCCGAGTCCATTGCGTTCTTCTTAGGCAAGCAAAAGTTGTAAATTTTGCCAATGAATCAGTCAAAACATCTTAGATCCTCAAAATCTTAAAGATGTTGCATGCTTTAATACCACTTGTAACTACATGTTTACATGATTCCTTTAATTTGACATTTTAGGAGCTTTGACCAATATGCCTGCTGTAAGAGTGTTCTCCCTTTACGCTGCCATGGCCGTTCTCATCGATTTCCTACTTCAGATTACAGTTTTCATTGCACTTATGACACTTGATGCCAAGAGGCAAAAGGTACACAACAGGAACAACTAAAGAAATTGTTAATATGATCAGTTTATTGCAGAATTTATTTTCAACAAATTGTGTTTGAATCTTGTTGTTTGTTTATTTTGTACCCGGCTATGAAAAGATTTTTTTATGGCCTTGATGCATTATGATTTAATTTTCTACATACACTGAATAGGGTAACAGACTGGATATGTGTTGCTTCGTCAAAATTGATAACCAGAAATCTGGGGACAAAGACAGTGAGGGATTCCTGTATAAGTTGGTCAAGGACTACTACTCTCACCTTCTGCTGAAGGAGTGGGTGCGACCGATAGTGGTAGGTTCACCGCCTGCCACACAAATATATGATAGGTTCACCGCCTACCACACAAATCTATGATAGGGTAACCCCCAACCCCCAAAAAATCTATGTTCACCAACTACCACACAATGTATAAAAAAAGGTTCACTGCCTACCACACAAGATTGTGGTGATAGGTTCACCGCCTACCAACACAAATTCGTAACACTGTCTGCCCACCACACACATATTTAATGTAGTATATTTAATGTAGTGAATTTAAATATCATTGATTTTGTTACTATTTGCTAACATGTACATGTATTTGTTTCTATTTTTAGATGTCAATTTTTGTGACCTACTTCTGCATCAGTGGAGCAGTCATTCACAAAGTAGGGATTGGTTTGGATCAGAAACTTTCCATGCCTGATGTAAGAGCCCTATTTTAAATTTTTTTCTTTTTATTCCCTCGCACATTTATGAATTTATTTCTATTAATTTTTCAATATAACATTATCTTTTTGGTAGCTAATTCACTATCAAAGTTGAACATTTATTTCAGTACAGACTTAATTGCATTCTTCTTTAAAGTCTTTTCTCAAGTATATAATGTGCAAGCAATACAATCTAATGGGCTGTGCCACAGGTACTTTCTAATTTTGTGAATTGTTAATAATTTACAATTTTCAAATTCAGGATTCCTATGTTTTGGATTATTTCAAAAACCTGAGTTCCTATCTTCACACTGGAGCCCCCGTTTATTTTGTGGTTGAGCAAGGGCAGGATTACAAGTCGGTGGAAGGTCAGAACTCCATCTGTGGAGGAAATGGCTGTCCACAGAATTCTCTGGTTGGACAGATCTACACAGCATCTCTACAGTCCAATTAGTAAGTTTTGGAACAAAATTCTCAGAAGTTTACAAATTTAAACAATATTTTTTTTAATGTCATAGTTTTGTGAGCATAGAGATCTATGGTATTAAACCTCTTGGATATAAGTTACTCAGTAATATTAAAAGTAATTTTCATTTCCAGCTCTAGGATAGCCCAGCCTACATCCTCCTGGTTGGACGACTATCTGAGTTGGCTGTCCCCGGGAGGAGACCCCCCGTGCTGTAGAGAGACCAAGTCCTCCCACCAATTCTGTCCCTCCACAGGTAAACATACACCCACCATATGTAAACATTCGCCCTCCATAGGGAAACATACATCCTCCACAGGTTAACATACACCATCCATAGGTAAACATTTACCCTCCACAGGTAAACATACACCCACCATAGGTAAACATTCGCCCTCCATAGGTAAACATTCACCCTCCACAGGTAAACATACACCATCCATAGGTAAACATTCACCCTCCACAGGTAAACATACACCCTTCATAGGTAAACATTCACCCTCCATCACAGGTAAAAGTTCACCCTCAACAGGTAAACATACACTGTTCATTAGAACATATTGTGGAATCATTAAACTTAAAGGGGGTCAATTTTTGTGCTTTGAGAATTTTGTAATGGTTCATAGAGATCTTATTTTGTTGATTCACTTGAATATAAACTGTTTACCTTATTTGTTGGGGATGATCATTTATGGGTAAGGGGTACCAAGAAAGTCTATAAAAAGCCACCATGAGTACAACCGTATACCATTTGTTTTCAAGCACTCTGTACCTGATAATGCCTGGTGCAGTAACAGTGTAGATAAGTGTATGTGAAGGTTGAGATAGAGTGAAAGCTAAGGGATTGTGATCAGGTATATGTAAATCAACCAGAAGTGCTGATGTGTATATTTTTTTTTCAGACAACTCTTCTGTATGTATTGGGTGTCCAATGGGAAAATCCATTCATGGGAGGCCGAATGAAAAAGATTTCATGAAATACCTTCCTTGGTTCTTGAAGGACAATCCTGGCCTCAAATGTGCTAAAGGGTAGGAGACTCTGTGTGCATTTATTCCTGCTGTTGGATGTCTGTCTTTAAATTGTCCCTTCCAGCTTGTATTCAATGGAAACAAATTGATCTTTTTTCTTTCCACAGAGGACATGCTGCCTATGGAAGTGGGGTTAATCTCATCAACAACAACACAGATGTCGGAGGTAGGCATTTTGTCAGTTACATCAAAAGATCGTCATTTGTTTAAGTTTCTGTCAGCAATTTTTAAAGATTCCTATTTTTATGTTTTTAGCAACTTATTTCATGACATATCACACGATTATGACCGAAAATGAGGATTATATTGACGGTTTGAAGATGGCCAGAAAAATAGGAGACAACATCACGAGCACGCTCAGAACAATGCTCCATAATGACAATATCAAAGTGTTCCCATACAGGTAATATAAGCCATTTTTGTATTTCATTTAAGTATAGTTTAAGAGTGCACAAACGCTCATACATTTATACAGTCAAATCTATTTATTTATTGCAAACTTCATTTGACCAAGGAAAAACTTTTGAAAGAGAAAGATGTTAAAGAATAATAGATAGTGCTTGAAATGCACAAGTAACAGTGGTTGGAACTTCCAAGTTGCTTCCACATATTCATGGTAATGGAGATAATCCATTTCTGGGTGTTTCATCAATATTTGTTAAGCACCAATTTTTGGATTTTATATGAGACTATTTACTAATAGAAGAAGTAAAATACACCACTGAAAGTTAAACAAGCATGGTCTATGAATTGTTAAACGAGCATGGTCTATGAATTGTTAAATGAGCATGGTCTATGAATTGTTTTCTGTTCTCCAGTGTATGGTACGTGTTCTATGAGCAGTACCTGTCCATTGTGAAAGACACAATCCAGAACCTGTGTATCTGCATTGCCGCCATCTTCCTGGTCACCTTCCTGCTGCTGGGTTTTGACTTCTTCTCGGCCATTATGGTCGTCATCACGATCGGCATGATACTGGTGGACATCCTGGGACTCATGTATTTCTGGAACATCACCCTCAATGCTGTGTCACTCGTCAATCTGGTCATGGTAAGGCTGGGTGTTATTAGTTTAACCAATCAAATGAGGTCTCGATTGAAAAGCATGTTTCTGACCTAAAATCTGATAAATAGAGTACAGGAAATGAAATCATGACTTTAATAATGCTTTGTGGGTTTTTATTTTATGTACACTGTATGTTTTATTTTCCAGGCTATTGGTATATCTGTGGAGTTCTGTGCTCACATCACCCGAGCGTTTGCAGTCAGTTTACAGCCCACTCGAGTTGAGCGAGCTCGGGAATCCTTGGCACACATGGGTAGCTCTGTGAGTGTCTCTAAAGCATTCAGTACAGGAGCTCTGTTCTGTTGTTCATTTCAATTAAATGTTATTGTTATATGAAACTTTTTGTATTAAAAAAAATTTTGCTATTCCAAATTCAACACAATCAAGTAACGTCATTAGGGAAGTAAAAAACATGTATGGCATTTTTCAGGTTCTGAGTGGCATTACACTGACCAAGCTGGGAGGAATAATTGTGCTGGCCTTCTCCAAATCGCAGCTGTTCCAGGTCTTCTATTTCCGGATGTACCTAGCCATGGTTGTTTATGGAGCTACACATGGATTAATTTTCCTGCCAGTTTTACTTAGTTATATAGGTATGTGACAATATTATTATCAAACATAATAGCATAAAACGCTGCTAGATTTGATTACATTAAAATTGTAAAATGACATCTGATGTTATTTTATAATGAAGATTAAATTAAGCTTGTGAACAAGTCCTAGGCACATGAATTTTAAGTTCCTTATCACCCACATTTTTTATATTCATTCAAGGAAGTGTTAAGATATGAAAAATGGGATAAAGGTATTATTTCCTTATTTCTGTGCCTTACATGTACAGTGTATATAAGTGAGTTTCACTGTTTATACAACAGATGATATATTCCCCTGGTTGAAATTTTTCCTCCGATCTCTGATTTTATAGACAGCTTCACTTAAAACAGGGATAGGGTATTAAAAAGTTTTAGAGTACCATTAAGTAATCATTTTAATTTGATCTTCTATGATTTCTCTATAAATGCTTTTGATTTGAAACTTTTCAATATTTGTAAGTTGCCAAAACAGTTTTCCTGCTAACTTTGTATTGATTCTTCCCCTTTCTTTAGGTCCACCACTAAATAAAGCCAAATTATACAAGCACCAAAACAAGGACCAATCAGAAGGAGACAGTATCGCTGAACCCAGACATAACCGCTCCAGTTACGACGCCATCCCCAGCTGAAAGGGGCATGGCAGGAAGTCCACAGTGATATTGTCATAGTCATTCCTGACCCATCAAGCCATTCATCCATTCATCAGGAAAACCCCTCTTTCATCAGGGAATCCCTATACATAAAGGAAACCCTCATCACAAGAACATACCACTGAGATTGGTGCACATTACTTTATTTAAAAAGTGCTTTGTCTTTCATTCCTCTGATTTGACATTTTATTTCTTTGAAAGAGTATTTGGATATTGGATATGTTGGAACAATTGTGTTTTGAAAAATACTGGTAATCAAATTTTTAAGTAATAATGATACATATTTTTTAAAATTTATTTTTGATGTTTTGGTTATGTACATGTATTGATGAAAATTCAATGTTTTCAATGTCTAAAATCAAGGATTTGTTGTTATGTTTAGAAATTTATGAGATAGATTGTGATGCAATGCATTGCAATATCTTGTTGTACAGGTATGTTTCATTTTGTTGCTTATTTGATTTTCTTTTCAATGAAATATACATGTATAATGTAAAATTGAGTATTTATTATGGGTATGTGTGCTACTGTATGTAATTTTGTATGCTAGACTGTAATAGTGCTGAAGAAAAGTGCTGAGTATACCATATTAAAAAAATCACAATGAATTAATAGTCTTAGCTTGTTTACAGAGGGGCTTCATTAGAAATGAAGTTTTTATCATGATAATATTTCATGGACCACAAGACCAAAATTTGCAATGTTTTCAGTAATACATTGTCGCAAACAACGGCCAATAATGTACGATCCTCCCCCATATGGCCGTGGTTGCATGAGACTTGTAGTTTAATAAAATATTAACCAATGGGAGTAAAGCACAGTCAGTGATTGACCTTTGATCTTTTATCATCTAACCACATTTTACATTAAACATGATGTAACAGTAACAGTGCACTGCGTGTAGAATTTGAACAGTAACAGATGACGATGTTCAGCTTATAAGTTCCATGAGAAGGAGAGAGCTGTGCAGACTCTGGACCGTGGCTTGGGCAAATTATACATTTAATGTCGCCTTCAAAATATCTTTTATGTCAGTGAAAAAGACAATCCCATTGAGTGTTTCATATATTTTCAATATTGAACCTTAAAAGTCTCATATTTATTCAGATTGCAGTAATTTAGTTCAAAAAGTAAAACAAGAGGCCAATAGGCCTTAACGGTCACCTGAGTAGCATAACCCATACACAAACTTGTCAAGGAGTCTCATATATGCATTTAATTAAGTTTTATTCTGGAGTAGAAAAATTGTAATGACGACCACCGCCCTACCTGAAATCTTTCAAAAAGGACTATTAAACCTATAATTTTAGCGAAAAACTTAATTTAAAAGATCATAAAAGAGTGCATGACCTGATATTGAAAAGGTGCAAGACTCTGATAGAAAATAATTTTCCCATATTTATTAACTTTCAGGATAGGTTTTATGTGTATATGTTTTCATAGAAAAGTTATAACAAGGTGGCTATTATACATGTTTTATCTAAAACAACCTCCCATTCTCTGGGGCAGACAGAAACGAAAAACAACCAGCTTTAAAAGCCATCATGAGTTACTCACTTCTCCTCTTCCAGTTTTTTAATATTAAATCTTCGTTGACAATCACATCTGGGATTTATTCCAAAATCATTTTACCTTTATATCAGTGATTTTAGTTAGCCAATTATTACTTTACTATTAACAAGTCTATTTGTTTATTTTGAAAGTTCAAAAACTATTTTTGTTTCGATTGATAAAAAGCCTTGCATAACTCTTTTGATCATACAACTTCTTTATAATTACATTATATTCAATGATTAATAACTAAATATGAACAACCAAAGGAAGATAACTCCATTAGGAAGAAGCAAGGGAAAATAACTCCATTAACTGTTCCCCCCCCCCCCCTTTTGAACTCTTTCCAAATGCTTTCCAATTGCTAGGTCCTGAACCCTGACTTAGGGGTCATGAATTTCACTATTTAGGTAGAGGAGTTAGTGGCCATCATAACCATCCATTCAGTTGTTTGCCCACGTGTGGGAGTAAAGATTTTTAAAATTAAAAACATTTTAACTATATGGCTATATTGGCCCCACCCTAGGGCCTAAACCCCTGTCCCAGGGGTCATGAATTTCACAATTTAGGTAGAAGACTCCATGGACATCATAACCATGCATTTAGTTTTTAACAAATATCTATGGGAGTATAGAAGAAGATTTTCTAAGATTTAATACATTTTTACTATATAGGCATTATAGCCCAACCCTAGAGCCTGAACCCCTGACCCAGGGGTCATGAATTTCACAATTTTGGTAGAGGGCTTCATGGAAAACACAACGATGCATTTAGTTTTTCACAATTATATATGGGAGTAGAGAAGAAGATTTTCTAAGATTTAATACATTTTTACTCTATAGCCATATTGGCCCCACCCTAGAGCCTGAACCCCTGACCCAGGGACCATAAATTTCACAATTTTGGTAGAGGGCTTCATGGACATCATAACCATGTTTTTAGTTTTTAACAAATATCTATGGGAGTAGAGAAGAAGATTTTCTAAGATTTAATACATTTTTACTATATGGCCACATTGGCTCCACCCTAGTGCCTGAACCCCTGACCCAGGGGCCATGAATTTCACAATTTTGGTAGAGGGCTTAATGGACATCATAGCCATGCAATCAGTTTTTTCCTCACATGTGTGGGAGTAGAGAAAAAGATTTTTGAAAATTTGGCGCTTTTTTTTGCATATTTGGCCCCACCTGTGGCACCCTGGGGGTGGTAGAGCCACCAATTTCACAATTTACATTCCTCTTACCATAGAGATGCTTCACACCAAAAATGGAAACAATTGACCTTGTAGTTTTTAAGAAGAAGTTAAAAATGTAAAATTGTTAACGCACGACGCACGACGACGGACGAAAACAGATAGCAATAGGTCACCTGAGTTTACTCAGGTGACCTAATAAAATCAGTGGAAAAGTTAAAGTAAGAAATAGGGGTTTGTTTGGTTTTTTTATTCAAAACAATTTCTCCTAAACCTGTGCGCGCAGGTGTCATTAAACATAGAATTAACTTTCGGTAGCCTTAAGACGATGTCAGGGGTAATGCAGATCATAGATGAAATACATACGACTGCAATGGGATAATAATTGTAGATCTTGTATTTCAATGAAATAAATGCAATATACTCGTATACGATGTTACAATATAAGTTGCATAAAAGCACTTTTACACAATAATTGACATCCATGTTCTTGAATTTAATTTCAAACATCAAATTGGTGATGAGAAATTTTGTATATGTAGTGCTTTTTAGCTCACCTTAGCCAAATGCTCTAGTGAGCTTTTCTGGTTGTCTGTCGTCGTTCTCGTAAACCTTTTACATTTTCATCTTCTTCTCCAGAACCACTGGGCCGATTTCAACCAAACTTGACACAAAGCATCACTGGGTGATGGGGATTCAAGTTTGTTTAAATGAAAGGCCACGCTCTCTTTAAAGGGGAGATAATTAAGAATTAATTGAACAGTCATGATACACAATGCCCATGATATTTTGCGTGACTATCTGCGATCATGCTATTTATAGAGTTCCGCCAGTGTTCATCAGAACACGCACCCACAGCTTTGCTAGTTTGGTATTATTGAATACAGAACAAGCTAGGCAACAGTTCGCAATTTATTGTCTGCCAGCACAGAATCAATATACAGATAAATGTCAATGTCTATATGACAAAAGCACAAACATATTAACCACAAAGTCCATGGGTGTTGGAGAAAGGCCACACTGTCCTTGCTCTGCTATCGAAGGTCTGGGGCAAGACGGGGCCCTTGTGTTGATCACAAGTGCCAAAGATGTCCCATGCTTGATAAATGACATGTGGACGGGGATGACTCGAGACATGAATGTTTACCCTGTTTTCCGGTGATTGCTCCCTGGTATATACTCGCACTTGCTAACCTTGAGTACACCCGGTGAACCCCCCCCCCCCCTTTGTAAGGAAGTTGGTAGCTGTTCTTTGCAATCGTAACTACTCAACCATTTCCGCTAGCGAAAAATAATTATTTATTTTTCGCCAGCGGAAATGGCCGAGTAGTTACGATTGCTGTTCTTTGGTGGGAAAAAGGAAGAGGGAGTTGAGGAATTTGATAGCTTGTAAGAATTACCTTTACTTCCTGTGCATATTTTGGCAATTGGTACCAAGTTTATTCCCCTTGTGATAACTTGTACAATTCTATGTAACAACATTAAATGTGTTTTTCCTACATTCCGTCAATTAAGTTTGATTATTTGTATATTGCATAAAATAATCATTATTATTGAAAATTTGTTAATATTTTTCAAAAGTCTTTTTATCAAAAACAATAAGGTCAGGAAAGCTGGAACTTGTATGGAAGCGTCCTCGGGAAGTGTAGATTCGAAGCGTCCTCGGGAAGTGTAGATTCAAGTTTGTTCAAAACCCGGTTTAGGTGGAGTCACAATGGGGGGATCAAGTTTTACATAGAATATGAAGAGTGATCATTTTTTTTTATTTTAAAAAATTATTAGGCCAGGAAAGCTCAAATTTGTGTTGAAGCATCCTCGGGTAGTGTAGAATCAAGTTTCTTTAAATCATGGTCCTCAGGGGTAGTGTGGGACCACAATGGGGAGGATCTAGTTTTACGTTGGAATATATAATAAAAATTTTGTTTAAAGGTCTTCTCAAAAACCATTAGGCCAGAAGTCTTTAACTTGTATGGACGCATCCTCATGTAGTGTAGATTTAAGTTTGTTAAAATCATGGTCCCCGGGGGTAGGGTGGGGCCATAATTGTGGTTGACGTTTTAGATCGAAATATATAGAGAAAATCTTGTTTTCAAAAACTATTTGGCCTGAAAAGCTTAAACTTGTGTGGCAGCATCCTCAGATAGTGTAAATTCAAGTTTGTTCAAATAACATTTGGGTATGATGTGGCTATAATTGGAGGGAGGGGTAAAAAATTATACATAGGAAAGATATAGCAAAAATCTTCTGGAAAAGCATTCAGCCAAAAAACTGAAACTTGTGTGAAAACACCACTTGTGCAGATGAAAGTTTGATCAAACCATGATTCTCTGGAGAAAAGTGGGTCCACAAAAAGGCGGGGGGGGGGGGTATATAGGAATAGAAAAAAATCTTCTCACAAATACTAAAACAACAAAAGGGGTCTTTTTTTACTTTTTGTGTTAGATCTAATCTACTTAGTAATGTCAAGATATTTTGATTTTGATACTGTAATGTTGATTTTTTAGAGTTGTGTCTATTGTTGCTCAGGTGAGCGATGTGGCCCCTGGGCCTCTTGTGTTGCTCTTACTCCTTTTGAAAGTACATGTGAATTGATAACCGTTGAATTCAAGATGTAAACCGCCGAACTTTTTTAGCAAGTAAGTAACGGCAAGCAAACCATTAGCCATGACGAACCACTAAGTGTGAGTGATGAGTTTTCAGAATTTAACACTGCTGTATACTGAATGTTGTTTATACATGTACTACAAATTATAGTCACCTCAATAATTATTAGTACTTGATGCAAAGAATAAATAATAATAAAAATTTATATTTTAGATGGACACTCTATACAGGATAATATGTCCAGCTTGGATGAGGAGTAATCTTAAATGAGATGCAGTCATATGGGGTATTTTGAATCGCATCGCGTTTCGTGTTTTCGGACGTTTGAAATGTTGCTTTTCAATGTACTAAACATGTACTAAACATTAACAAATGAAACTACCCTACAGTCAAAATTTATATGTTGCAAGATTGGAGAGAGAAAAAATAATCATTCGTTAATATTTATTTAATGTTTTTGCTGATATTAATGGAGGAAACTTTGTCTGGTGAACACGCGGTTAAATATTTTTTATTCATGCTGTAGCTTGTATAATCGGAAAAAATGACAAACTGTATGATGATAAATCGGGAATTTAAAATGCTTCAAGAACTGTAAAGATTTTTCACAAAACCTATCAAATGTAGACCTAATTCATGCATTTTCAACCGTCTTCAATTTGGGGAATATCGAATCAATATTAGATATACAATGTAATATATGATAACTTTCATAAAAATCCTCAAGTTATAAAATAATGATTATGAGGTATAATGTGTATCAAAGTAAACTAATAAGTAAATAACAACAGGTAAGTAATAACAACAGGTTAGTAAATAACAACAGGTAAGTAATAACAACAGGTAAGTAAATAACAACAGGTAAGTAAATAACAACAGGTAAGTAATAACAACAGGTTAGTTAATAACAACAGGTTAGTAAATAACAACAGGTAAGTAAATAACAACAGGTAAGTAATAACAACAGGTTAGTAAATAACAACAGGTAAGTAATAACAACAGGTTAGTAAATAACAACAGGTAAGTAATAACAACAGGCCCGTGGACCAAATACCTCACTTGAATATCTCGCATAAATTTTGGATTGGGAGTGAAGTCCATATTTTGAAGAAAAATTATTGAATCTACAGTTATATTTGTGTATCATGGTGTTTACATAAAAGATAAGACAAGTTGTAACATTGTAGGGCGAAGTAGATGGTGAGAAAAAGGCATTTCCTAATATATTCCTAAATATAAAGCCACTGTCTGGCACGTATCATTCACTGGTTTATATGTAAAACTAAGTTTAAGAAAAATGTTCGCTGCGAGAAAAAGTGTGGGGGGGGGGGGGGGCTGATGCTGCGTGCCGACTGTAGTCGCCCAATGGAACCCTGGGACGTTGTAGATTAATTGTATTTGATTTTTTTTTCATTTTTGCATAATTTTACACCCCTCCTTGGATCACATTATTGATCGGAGTAAAGGTTTGAACAATCCAGAAACAACACCATAGAAATGATTATTGTGGTACAATGTACAATGATTTGAATCCGTTGCGCCCAAAGTTGAAAGTTTCGTGACAAATCTTGCAGCGTGATAAATGAGATAAAGCAAGTACACCGCGCGGGGTGCATATTCAAAACCTCAGGTAGGACGTCAAATGTCATCCTATAGCTATCGAACGACCAAAAGGTGGCCGAGTGATATAGAAGTCAGTGAACGAACGATCAGTCACATAGACAGGTGTATGACGTCATGTATTGTTTTAAAACTGGTTCAACATTCGGAGAATGTCTTCTTTACTATCAAGTTGTCTTGACATTTCAGTTTTACAAATAACAAACCAATGTTCAACATTTTCAACTTATGCCCAGGTAACTTTATCGCGGTTTAAAGTAAGTGAACTTATCTTCAAGTTCCATTTATCGTAGAAGCGGTTGAAAGCTAGATAACTCGTCCTATTCCTGTATCCTGAGTTAACCCCATTCTCTCGCAGGTGCGCGTGTCAGCAGTTGCACATTCCTCTTTTCGTTTAAATTAAAATATTTAAAACTTTAATCGCTGGTATATTTTGTGAAATACTAGTATATGCTATCAACTATGATTAAACATTATCGAATAAAAATACATACAGCCGCTTGTTTCATTTAGGAGGTCTATTAACTATGATGATAAATCTAGATATATATAGACCTCCTGTATGAAACAAGCGCCTGTGTGTGAACAGCCATTCATCTTTCTGCGCTAAATGTCACTTATGAGATCATATTGTATTCTGCAATAATTCTGAGATTCCGATGCTCTTTTTGTTTCACAATCTTGAATTATACCGAAGAAGTCTGAGTAGTACCACTAGATGTGTAACGTTAGACAAACAATTGATCATGTATCATGACAAGGAAGTTTTTGTCCATGCGTATGGTACGCCAAATTCAAATAAATTAGCTAAATATAGTTTTACAATTGATAAAGGTTTACCGACTGTCAACTATAGTTTACGAACCGCAAACTATAATTAACGATTCGTTAACTATAGTTTTCATCTGCAAAACTATATTTAACGGTTGTAAACTATAGTTAGCGAATGATAATCTAAGTTTATCTGTCTGCAAATAACGTTAACAATAGATTTTGTTGATAAATATAGATTCACATCTGTAAACTATAATTTATATTCGTTAACTATAGTTAAAGAGTTGTAAATCATAGTTCAACACTCGTGAAACTATATTTATCAGATAAATTATGTTTTGCAATCGCGTTAACTATGGTTTACAGATGTAAAATATAGATTAACGATCCGTTTACTATAGTTTTCATCTGCAAAACCATATTTAACGATTGTAAACTATAGTTTACGAATGATAATCTAAGTTTATTGCAAATAAAGTTAAACGATCGATTTTGCTGATAATTATAGATTCACATCTGTAAACTATAATTTGCATACGTTAACTATGGTTAAGAGTTGTTAATCATAGTTCAACACTCGTGAAACTTTATTTATCAGATAAACTATGTTTTGCAATCTCAAATGGTTATTATCAGTGTTAATTATAGTTTTACACTTCTGAAACATAGATGATCGCGTTAACTATGGTTTATAGATGCAAAATATAGATTATCGTCGTTAACTTAAGTTTTGTGTTTGTAAACTATAGTTTACAACCATTAGATCTAGTTTATCGACTGTCAAACTATGATTAGCTCATTTTTGTGAATTTGGCGTGCCATACAGAAGTGTTAAATTATAATTGACACTGAAACAACCATTTGCGATTGCAAAACATAGTTTATCTGATAAATGTAGTTTCACGAGTGTGAAACTATGATTAACAATTCTATAGTTTTTCGTCCGTAAACTTCAGAAAAGTTTGAAGGAGCCAATCAAAACAGGGAATGAATTCTTCATGAGAACGAGACAACTCTAGCCAGTTGGCTATCGATTAGTAATCGTAAGCGCAACTAGCCGTGGGATCCAAGCAATGCTATCTCATTTCATCCAAACCTTCGCTATATATAAGTAACAAATTACACTTATGTAAAAACTTCAAAATACCCTGTACAATTTGATTTAATTGATGACGTAAAAGCATTTACCATATTGGATTTTTTAACATACCTGTGTACTGTTTCAGTTTATATTAAAACTTTAGTCGGCATGTTATTAATTTATATTTTTGGAGAAATGAATCGATAGCTAAAAATTTTATAAATTTAATTCATCAACCGATTTTTCCCTATTCCATCAGAATACAGAAATAAGTATATATCCAAATCAGAATACTAGTATTTTGAGATAACAGAACATCCGCGTCCAAACAATCAATCTATCCGTATCTGGGGATTGGATGATTAGCAAATAATAAAGAACACTTGAATTTTGCGAAATGTTTATACATGAACAAAGACATCCCCCATCAAGCGCCTTATTTTGTTGTTACACATTGAATTACATGTATCTGTTATCTGTTTATTTAGTTGTTACACATTGAATTACATTTATCTGTTCTCTGTTTATTTAGTTGTAACACATTGAATTACATGTATCTGTTCTCTGTTTATTTAGTTGTTACACATTGAATTACATTTGTCTGTTCTCTGTTTATTTTGTTGTTACACATTGAATTACATTTGTCTGTTCTCTGTTTATTTAGTTGTTACACATTGAATTACATTTGTCTGTTCTCTGTTTATTTAGTTGTTACACATTGAATTACATTTGTCTGTTCTCTGTTTATTTTGTTGTTACACATTGAATTACATGTATCTGTTCTCTGTTTATTTAGTTGTTACACATTGAATTACATGTATCTGTTCTTTGTTTATTTTGTTGTTACACATTGAATTACATTTGTCTGTTCTCTGTTTATTTAGTTGTTACACATTGAATTACATTTGTCTGTTTATTTAGTTGTTACACATTGAATTACATGTATCTGTTCTCTGTTTATTTAGTTGTTACACATTGAATTACATGTATCTGTTCTCTGTTTATTTAGTTGTTACACATTGAATTACATGTATCTGTTCTCTGTTTATTTAGTTGTTACACATTGAATTACATTTGTCTGTTCTCTGTTTATTTTGTTGTTACACTTTGAATTACATTTGTCTGTTCTCTGTTTATTTTGTTGTTACACATTGAATTACATGTATCTGTTCTCTGTTTATTTTGTTGTTACACATTGAATAACATTTATCTGTTGAATTAGATATATAAGGTTATCTTAAAAATGTCCCAGTTTCACGGATTCTTTTCCTTTCCGAGCATTCCAAACTCCACTCAAGGAAAATATCGAAAACTCCAAGAGACAAAGCAAGGACAACACCGGTTTTTTCGGATATAAACTCTAATCCAGAATGTTCCATAAAAGGAAGGGGACTCAAAAAGGTTGACCCCAAGTTATCTTACACTCCAAAACAATTCCCCCAACCTACTCCAATGACGACACAAAAACAAACAAGACCGAATAGCCATGTTGCTAATGGGGGCCCCTTATCGGCTTGAGTCCAACTACCTTCCCTATAGATCGATTCATTCATGGTATCAGTCCGCTGTGTCACCCCATCGTACGATAGTTCCCAGGGACAAAGATCGCCTGGCTGGTTCTCTTCATGAGCTCACTTTCTGTTCCTGATTTATTGCACTTACCGCCATGATAGACAGGATGAAGGACTTTTTAGTTGTAGTGATTTTTATATTGTGTCTGAGAGGCACTTTTACACAGGTAAGGGGCTTCTTTTTGATTGATAAACACGGAATTGGCATTCGTGGCGTACAATGTAAACGGTTGTTATGTACTTATATTATGATATTAGTGGGTTTATTACAAATTACAGTAATAATTTTGTTTCTTTAGATTAAACCATTACATGGTAAAAAAAAAAACCTGTGAATTTTTCGAAGACTAAAATGTCTTGTAATTTCCTAATTGGTCGACTGTAGTAAGGACTTTGATTATTTGTGTATACAGTACTTTAATATTAGTACATGCACTAAAGGTATAATATCTAATTTTTCCCTCCCCCTAAAAATAATACTAAACACGAAACAAATTGAAATTACATTATTGATGTTATCTTGCGCATCTCAGTAATCAACTAATTAATTAAGGAACTTTTTAATCATAAGAATTAACCTTTTTTTTAACGCTTGGTGCCATGTTTTAAATTTAATAGTTATTTAACTAAAGACTTGTCAAAATGTCAAGAACAGACGTTTTGCGTAGAAACATTTCGGGTGAAGTACTGCTATCTACCACGCCGAGAATGTGATAAGTTAGTGCGTCTTAACCCTTTTGAGTTTGACCCACTTCTACGGTCAAAAATATCCCACTGATAAAACTTATACTTTTATTTATTTATTTTGATTTAAGTAAATTCTTACAGAATGATCCGAACACCAAACAAACGTGGGTAATTTCACTTTAAATTCCGCACGACCTGCGTATGAGTAAGAGTGCATATGACATACTCCTCCATCCCTCTGTGAAATAAAATCGAATCATATTTGATAAGATAAAATAAATCTTTTCCAATAAACCTTAAAGAAGATTTCATACGATATCGACAAGACGATTTCTTAAAATAAATACACAATCGTTTAACATACAAACAGCATTGATGCTTACGTTTTTGGTTTATTGAACTTGGAATTGTGAGTTTATTGAAAAGACTTTTGAATGTGTGTTTTGCTTCAGACTACGGGTAGATGTTCCATGTATGGAGAGTGTCAGGAGGGTCCCACGGGTAACCTGAACTGTGTGTATGACGGGCCACCCAAACCCATGAACGAGAGCGAAGGCTTGGAAATACTCCGGACCTACTGCCCTAATATAGTCACTAGTAAGTACTAAAACAATGTAGTCACTAGTGAGTACTGTCCTAAAACTAGCAAGCATAGTAGCAAATGAGTACTGCCCAACATGAATACTGTCCCAATATAGTCACTAGTAAGTACTGTACTAATATAATAACGAGTGAGTACATCCCCAATATAATCACTAATATAATAAAGAGTAGGTTCAGCTCCAATATAGTCACTAGTTAGTAATGTCCCAATATAGTCACTAATGCGTACTGTCCCGATATAGTCACTAGTTAGTACTGTCCCAGTATTGTCAATAGTTAGTACTGTCCCATTAAAGTCACTTTTGAGTACTGTCCCAGTATAGTTTCTAGTGATTACCGTCTCAATATAGTCAATAGTGAGTATTGTCCCAGTATATAGTGATTACTGTCCAAATATAGTCACTAGTGAGTACTGTCCCAATATCGTCAATAGTGAGTACTGTCCCAATATAGTCACTAGTGAGTACTGTCCCAGTATTGTCACTAGTGACTATTGTCCAAATATAGTCAATAGTGAGTACCGTCCCAATAATGAGTACCGTCCAGATATAGTCAATAGTGAGTATTGTCCCAGTATAGTCACTATATAGTGAGTACTGTCCGAGTATATTCACTAGTTAGTACTGTCCCAATATAGTCAAAAGTGAGTATTGTCCCAGACTCCCAGTATAGTCACTAGTGAGTACTGTCCGAGTATATTCACTAGTGAGTACTGTCCCAATATAGTTACTATACTGTCCTAATATAGTGGTACCGCTATGTGACACAGGGTTTACAATGGACAATTATTGTAGGAACCAGACACATAGAAATAAAATATGACACTTCAGTTACTTTATTATTTTTTTGATAGATTGGATCAATACGAGATAAAGGTATAGTATATTACAGCACCCCGATTTTTCATTGTTGATTCTTGAGATTTAAAAAAAATCGATTTTATTTATTGTGAAAGTTAATATCTACCATCATGTGACTAAACATGAGTTGATTCGAATACTTTTTAAACATGCATGATCATCATAAAATCAACACAAACTGATAAAGAAAATATCTAATATCTGGTATGAATTTCTTAATCTACTAAGTTGTGAAATGGCTAGAGTAAGGCGATCAGTTCGGGAAAATGACCTCAAATATACGGATCATCTCAGGTGCGGTAAATGGTCCCGCTATAAAGAGATGTCAAAAATGTCTTCAATTAGATGGAACTGTCATCATAAATTGATATTTTGTCTCTCTAGGTGACCAGCCACTGACATGCTGCGATCTAGCTCAGCTGAGATCTTTTAAGAAGAACATGGGCGTTCCCCAGCAACTGCTGCTTCGATGTCCCTCGTGTTACTACAACTTCCTCTATCTCTTCTGCTATTTCACCTGTGACCCCATGCAGGCGGATTTCCTCAAAGTGTCGATGAAACTGCCTAACATTGCAAATCCTTCTGATACCCGAGAAATCGTCTATTCCGTGGACTATCACGTAAGCGAGACTTATGCCTACGGAATGTACAATTCCTGCAAGGACGTCCAAATGCCAAGCACGAACGCGAAAGCTCTGGATATCATCTGTGGGAAGCCCGCGGCGGACTGTTCCGTCCAGGACTGGCTGAACTACATGGGCTCCACTTCCAACGGGCAGACGCCGTTCACAATTAACTACCATATCGACAACGCATCCACGGCGGACATTCATCCCATGAATCACAGCGTGACTCCGTGTGACCAGAAATACGGAAACATGTCGGCCTGTAGTTGTCAGGACTGTCAAGCCACGTGCGCGCCCCTCCCCCCACCTCCCCCACCCAGCAAACCGTGTACCGTGCAGGGAATGGACTGCTGGTTCTTTGCCATGCTCATCACTTTCATCGCGTTCTGTGTCTTATTCCTCAGTTTTATTATCGTCTCTATATTCTTCAATCGAAACAGAACGGCAAAAACTGAAAACAAATGGAGTAAAGACCAGAAACAAAAAGACAATTCCTCCCTTGACGGGAAACATAAAGGCACGGTCTTACAGAGAGGGGGGTTGTGGATAGAAACGTCACTTGAGATGGTTTTCCGACGATGGGGAACGTTTTGCGCCAAAAACCCCGTTAAGATTATCGTAGCCGGCCTCGTTTTGGGGGCCGTCTTCTCTGTCGGCATAGTGATGTTCGAAGTGACTACCAGTCCCGTTAAACTATGGTCAGCCGAGAATAGCAGAGCCAGACAGGAGAAGAATTACTTCGACTCTCATTTTGGGTAATACATATACAATATTCAAGTGAAAGAAGCTTTAACGATTTACATTTGGTTGAAATACGACACATCGCGAAGTAAATCCTTTTGAACTGTGCATTGTTATTATATATTATTAATCTTTAACCACAAGCATAATAAAAAATAATACTAGATATGAAATTAATATTCTTCGAGACAAAAAGCATTTATTCTAAGTAAGTTGGTTAATAGGGGTAAAATAGAAAGCTACACAATACATCAAATTTATTTATGACCCCTTCCAGACCTTTCTACCGAACACAGCAGTTGATCATCACAAGACCAGAAAATGCCTCTGGGGTGCGTCACGAGGTCCCCGGCATCACCTATGGCGTCTATCAGAACTATACCTCCATATTCAACAAGACTTTCCTACACAAAGTGAGTTTGATTTTGCACGGGTGGGTGGGGGTATTTTGTATCATATTGTTCTTAAGTAATTTTTAATCTAAAGTTAAATATTATTACTAGTTTGTCGTGTAATAATTTTAAACTGTATTTTGTAAATTAGCAAAGGACCATATCAAACACCCGTATTATTGTAAATGTCCCTTCGGACATATTTCGTATCTGAAATATATGTTGTAGTAATATTGCAGATTTCATTCATCTTGATATACAATGTATATATTTTTTTGATGTGTCAGAAATGACACAACGTCAGGTCTTGACTTTACATTTCTTATTGACAGGTTCTGGATCTACAACTCACCATACAGAATCTGGAGGCGGACTACAAGGGCAGCAAGGTGGCGCTACAAGACATCTGTTTCCAGCCCCTGGCCCCCGGCAACACTGATTGTACCATACAGAGCATACTTGAGTACTGGCAGAACAACCACACACGACTGGATGAGATTAAGTACGACGACTACGGGTTTTACGTGGAAGGGGACTACTTAGACCACTTCTCCGACTGTGCCAGGTAAACGCATAAAATCATTTACATTTCTTTAAAACATGCAGTTGATTAGAAGGTTTTTATATAACCATGCAGCGTTATATCTTATACATAGCACTTATCTGGAAACAAATATACATATAAGTTAATTTAATTAAGTGTCAATTGCCTTAGTTGCTATATGAGGGATGTTATAGGAAAGTATTATAAAGACACCTCATTTAGTCTTCTCTTTGATCGACGGATTTTAGTAAAACTTGGCATAATGTAAGTGTCATTACCTGTCTAGGGCCCCTGCCTCCGTCTCTGACCAACATCACATGGACCTGTCCTGTCTGGGGGCCAGTGGTCAGCCAATCTTCCCCTGGATCTCCCTGGGGGGATTCACAGGTAACTTTTTTGTTCATAACAGTTTTCAATGCTATTCATCCGTGTATATAAATCTTGTTGTACTAATGCCAGACTATATACTCGGTTTCTTGGTTTCATCGCTAATTACTGTCCGTTCTTTTTGCAGGAGAGAACTACAACGAGTCTACAGCTCTCGTCATCACCTTCGTCGTCAACAACCATGTTGACGAAGCCCAGAACGAGAAGGCCCGGGCCTGGGAACTAGAGTTCCTCCGCTTTATGAAGAACTTCTCCGACCCCGACATGATCATAGCTTATTCTGCTGAAGTAAGAATAAAGGGAACAAGTCGCAAAGACTACCGCCACGTTTGGTGATTCTAGTCTTGAATGGTAAATGAACACAGTTCTTTTTGTTGTTTCCGCAGCGTTCCATCGAAGACGAGATACAGCGCGAGAGTGCATCAGACGTGTGGACCATCGTAATCAGCTACATCGTCATGTTTGGGTACATCAGCATCACACTGGGGCAATTCGGACGCTGCTCACGCTGTGTTGTAAGTACACCCTGTGTCTAGCTCTGTCGATATTCTTGAATTAATCGAAATAGAAATTGAAATGCACGTGATTTCAGAGAAACTTGCGGAACATCATTTGACCGAATCATCCTCTATTACTAATATACATAAGGGAAAATAAAGTAATTTACGTTCCTTATTAAAATGACAATACCAGTATATTGTATATATAACAGATCCTATAGAACCACCGGTATCCGAGATAGGTCTCCTATACATGTGGCTCTTGTTTCAGGTCTCCTCCAAGACGAGCCTCGGCCTGTGTGGGGTCTGTATAGTACTGCTGTCCGTCTCCTCGTCCCTGGGTCTCTTCAGCTACTGTGGCATAGCGGCCACTCTCATCATCATCGAGGTCGTCCCGTTCCTTGTACTGGCTGTCGGTGTGGACAACATCTTTATTCTGGTTCAAGCTTTTCAGGTAAAGGAAGAGAACATTCTGAATATGTATGGTTTAACAATGGTAATATTTAAATGACCTATCCATGTATCGATATCGTTGTAAAAATTGGTCTTCACCTAGCATTGCGAATTGCGAAGAATCAAATGCAAATCATTCCAGAACACCAATCGGGAAATGTTTTATATAAAATTTCCCATGATCTCAGAATTGAATTGACATGTACTACTAAAGATTTATATAAATATTCTGACGTGTGGTTTTATTTTTCGCACGCAGAGAGACGAAGGTCATCTGGATGAGGAATTGGAGGACAGAATCGGGAGACTTCTGGGAAAAGTAGGTCCTAGCATGCTCCTGGCCAGCTGCTCAGAGTCACTGGCGTTCTTTCTAGGTGTGTGTCTATTTAACATGACTGTCATTACTTAGAAAGACTAGTTTAACGAATGAAGAGATTTTATATGCGATGTGGGGTTTTTTTCTCCAGGTGCACTGACCGACATGCCTGCTGTTAGAGTGTTCTCCCTTTATTCTGCAATGGCGGTGTTACTGGACTTTTTATTTCAAGTGACGGTCTTTGTTGCAATCATGACTTTAGATGCCAAACGCGAAGAGGTCAGTAAAGACATTTTATTACTGAATCAATTTTTTTCTGTTTTCATTTACTTTTAATTTTTTTTCACTTTTCTCTCTTTTTCTTGTTTGGAATTGTTATTCCGTAATTGATTTGTGTTATATTAATTTGCAAATGAGTGATAAAATTATTTCCGTTATACAAGAAGTTTAATAAGGCATGCACTGTTCTAATTTGGATGTCTGCTATTAACAATTCTGAACGTAAATATGTTATTTGAGCTATTGGGTTTGATTTTAATGTTTTCATTTTCCTTACCAAAATGGCCAATTTCAACAATTAAGATTAGCTTTCCAAAACCATAGTATTTGGTTATTTCCAGAGCAATAGACTAGACATTTGCTGTTGTGTAAAACTAGAAAAATCAAAGAAAAATGAAGCCTCGGAAGGAATCCTATTCAAAGTTTTTAAGAACTTTTATTCAGAGGCGCTGCTGTCTAAATTTGTTCGACCAGTTGTGGTAAGATTATCAGGTCTTGATCTTCAATACATATGATATCTCTTTTTACAAAACAGACACTTGTAATAATTTTGTTGAACAATGAATTTCAAAAACTCAAAAATACTTGTTTTTCCTTTTCAGATGGTCTTGTTCGTGGGATATTTATGCTTCAGTGCCTCACAGATACACAAGATAGAGATTGGACTGGATCAAAAGCTCTCTATGCCAGATGTAAGTATATCCTAGTATGTTACAAAATCAACACCTCTGTGGTATAAAAACTATTAAATGAACATTTTTCTGCTGAAAATGGTTTCTATTTTAGGGTTTAATGATTCTCCGATAAGAGAGTTATTCTCTATAGGACAATACTGTGAATCAACTTTTATTTGCATGCAAGAATAACCAGAACCTCTTGGTCGCGAATATTTATCGCTGCTAACCATTTTATTAACGTTTAAATCTGTTTAGGATTATAATGTATCTGGTATTCATTTTTCTGTTTGATGATAGGACTCCTACGTACTGAACTACTTCGGTAACCTGAGTGAGTACCTACACGTGGGGGCGCCCGTCTACTTTGTGGTCGAAGATGGTCTGGACTACACCACCAAAGTAGGTCAGGATGTGGTGTGTGGGGGAACAGGGTGTCCGGAAGATTCTGTGGTGGGTCAGATCAGCACAGCGGCCAAACAAGCCAATTAGTGAGTACTATATTTTACTTTGAATTACTAGTATGGCGACGTGAATGCACGTGTAATTAGTTTTAAAGGTTGAAGATATCGAATCTGTTCTATATTGTTTGTGTTAGTAAACAAAACACAATTTCCATGGTTTTTTTTTCTCTTCAAAATCTAGCACTTACATTGCCCACCCCACGTCTGCCTGGATAGATGACTATTTTGATTGGCTGAGGCCGGGTGGGGATCCCCCGTGTTGTCGGGTCTACAATCAAGCGGGGAACTTCTGCGCAGCCACCGGTAGGGTGTTCTAAATTGCTCTGCAATGTCATTGGGAATATCATTTAAGACAAACAGCATTTACATCCTAATTCCTTGTTAATTTCATTATACAGTGGTCAATGCCAGCTGTGCCACGTGCCCTGTTCACAAGACTGCCGACGGCCGACCTGTCTCACAGGACTTTATGAAGTTCCTTCCTTGGTACCTAAAGGACAATCCGGGGATCAAATGTGCTAAAGGGTAAATATTAGCAACAAAATTTAAAAAAAAAATTAATGATGCATTTTAATTTTGATTTTTACATCCATTGTACCGTTTGGCATTTCAGAGGTCACGCAGCGTACGGAAGTGCAGTTAACCTGAAAAATAACAACAAAGCTGTAGGGGGTAAGCATTGGAAAATTCAGGAAAATAGTTGATGGCGTCTCTCTGTTAATTCTTTCGAGATTGTTGGTCTTTTCACGATGACAGAAAATTTAATAAAAAAAAACAACTTTATCTCTCTTCCTTTCTCCAGCCACTTATTTTATGACATACCACTCCATAATGAAGGACAATAAGGATTATATCACGGGACTGAAGGAGGCCAGGAAGGTGGCGGACAACATGACGAACATGTTAAGATTGAAGACCGGGGGAAACTCCGCTAAAGTGTTTCCTTACAGGTAAATATCGCCATGCATTTTTATCTGAAGTAAAATGGAAATTAAATGTTCATGGTAATGTAGAATTAATAGTATTTTCTTCTTTAAAATTCCAGTGTGTTCTACGTATTCTATGAACAATACCTCACAATTGTGGAAGATACCATACAAAACTTGAGCATATGCATCGCCGCCATATTTGTTGTGACGTTTGTACTCTTGGGATTTGACATCATTTCCGCTTTCATGGTGGTGCTTACAATTACTATGATCGTGATAGACATTTTAGGATTTATGGCATTGTGGGATATTTCTATCAACGCTGTCACCCTAGTCAATCTCGTGATGGTTAGTCAGCCACCATATTCCTTTCCTTACTCAGAGGAAATATATAAACTCCAGAGAATCAGAGTCCTTAATTTATCAAATACTCAATATCTAAGAAAAATAATTTTTTGCTAATATCAACGATTGATTAAACAAGTGTTTCTTTATTTATCTGTAGGCTGTAGGAATATCTGTAGAATTCTGCGCACACATAACACGAGCCTTCGCTGTCAGCCATCAAACCACCAGAGTGAAGCGAGCAAAGGACGCCGTAGCTCATATGGGGAGCTCAGTATGTTACTATATATATAATAAATCACGTGGACAAAAGACCCACATTCATTTTTGTAAAATGGTACTGCAATAGACGTAAAAGCCCTTCAAAACAATCGAACGATTTCAAAAGAAATACATGTATTAATATTCTATTTTGTTTAATTCGATACCTTAATGCTCTTCTTACCTGGGTTTTTCTAGGTGTTGAGTGGCATCACTTTGACAAAGTTAGGGGGAATCATCGTCCTGGCCTTTGCCAAGTCCCAGCTGTTCCAGGTCTTCTACTTCCGGATGTACCTGGCTATAGTTGTGTATGGGGCCACCCACGGGTTGATTTTTCTACCAGTTCTATTAAGTTATATTGGTAAGCTTATAAGTGTTCCATCTCACATATTTGTGACTGTGATATCCACATGTTTAGATTATAAACGTATGATACTATACTATGTTGGAAGAATCCACACCAGGCTGTGCTTTCAGTGAAGTATTAAGGCGCGTTGTTAAATTTCAGTTATCGACGGAAGAAAGCGAAAAAGGGAAAAAATCTTATTACTACAGTTATATTAGATATTATCTTCTGTTTTTTCTAGGTCCCCCAGTGAACAAAGTGAAACTAGACTTTATAGAATCCTCAGAAGAAGGAAACGTCCATGAAAAGCGTCTCCACTCAAACGGACGCACAAATTTTGCATTCACTGATATTGACATCAAATGCACCAGCTTTAAACAGTTAGACAATTCTCATCTGTGATAATCAAACTCAGATCGTACAACGAATCGCTTGCAAGTTGCTAGATGAGCGAAATGAACAGCAATGCTTTCTCCCACCACTAAACTTGTACATGAAATGGTGATTTTGATCGCCATGTTTAACTTGGTGCAATGTTGCACACATTGGTGCAGATATTGATGACCGCTGTGCATGGCTATACCCTGTCCATGTACCGCTTGTAAAGGTGCAAACAGTGCATACGGAAGGTCATTGAAGACATACAGAGGCCCTTATATAATATGGCATTGCTCTGTACGTATGTGTGTGTGTGTCACTGTGTGTGTGTGTGTGTGTGTATGTATGTGTGTTTATTTATTGTTTGTGAGTATTTTGCGTCTTTCGTATGCTAAAGTTTCCCCAAATTTATTAGAGGTTAATCAAATGAAGACATTTTGATCACTGATGTAAATTTTACTCTATGTCAGATGAAATGTAACGATTGATGAAAAAGCGTTATGTGTTATTGAGTAAATGCAAGAAATGTAAGCTATTTTGTGAAAGTGTTTGTTTTTTCTCTCAAATTACTGTTCGAATTCTGGAGTTTGTTGTTGTTATAAGCATGCATATTGCTTTCATTTTCTTACACTGTATAAATAAATGTTTCAATGAAATAAAATTGAAAATGAATTGTTGGGTTATTATAAAGGTATTGTGTATTAAAGATATAGAAAAACATTTACATCTACCGAGTATGATTCCCTCTATTTCTTTAACACGGAAACTTACAGTTAATCTATAGCTCTATAGAAACAGCCAGACTGTAATCTACACGCCACGTTTATCGATTGATCGAAATCTACAGCGGCTGAAACTGATAGGATACTGACAGGACTGAAATGTACACCCCCGTTTATCGATTGGTCGAAAGCTACAGAGACCTAAGAAAAATCACGGACTGCACGAAATTATCATAATGATGTCCGACTCAAATTCCCTTAGGTGACGATGTGGCTGTTTCTTTTAGCTAACGCACTGATGTACGTTAACAGTAATTTTGTGAATTAAGGTCTTCCGTTTCCAACGGAAGACCTTTATATTATTGTGCAGATTAAGATTATTCTTATTTTTCTTTTTTTTTTTTTTCTTCCTAGACGCGAACTTTGATGCTTCATATCTTGCTCATTTCTGAACGGTTTTTGCTCAAATTTTCAGGGCTTGTAGACTTTACAAAACACTATCTAAACCATTTCATAAATTTTAAAAATCCTCTTCCGTTAACGAGTTATTCCCCTTTTTAAAAAATTTAGGGCCTTTCGTTTCCAGACAAAGGCTCCGAGACTATGATAGCAGGGAATGGGAATCCAACGAATTTGAATAACAGAGACATTGAAGTTTTGCACATCGGTTTTTGTTTTTGGATTACTTTCTTTATTTAGAAAAAGGTAGGGGGTCAAAAAACAGGGTTCCAAAAAGTGCGAAAATTTAGACATATTTTCCTTTGTATCTTTTAAACGAAAAATATTTTGTTAAGACATGTAGAATAAAAGTTGTGCAGAATGTCAAGGACTTTCATTTGACACCAATAAAAAAGGGCTGGCCCCTTAAATTAAGGGCCAAGGGCCCTTGAAAGTTTTTGCTAAATAACTAAAAAACGGCTAGGATTTTGATATAGCTGTCGCTGGAAAAGTTGTTTGTTGGGATCCTATAAATGTCGTTACAATGTTATTTTGTTGGTGAGTTGTGTAGTATGAGTGTAAAAAGCTTTACATGTTAACATGTACCTGTGTTTATTTGGCAAGTTAACGAAAGTCATTGTGCGTACAACTGACATTAAGTTACGACAGACAGTATGCCTGTTTAAAAAGGAGGCTTTAATTCACAAAAAAAAAAAAAAAAAAAAAAAAAAAAAAATTTAGGATACATGCTTTTATGTGAGGAGTTTAAGTCATCTTCGTAAATTCTGCACAATCCTAAAAAACGAGAAACAGAAAATATAAACATTCTTTTTCTTTTCTAGTAAATCACACAAACTACCGGAAAAAAAATAAATCTATGTGATACATTTTAGCTATCATGCTGCGTGCATTTAAAATATATCTGGAATCAGAGCTGTGTGTGTGAACCATTACGTAAGCTATCCCTCGCTTGCGGCCGAGAAAGTCGGTCGCCATGGTCGCGGCTGGACTAGCTAGCGGTCAGCGGTTATCTAATACACCGGAGTCACGTCTCTCAATTTATGAGTTCATTTAGCCGAATACAAGAATTGTTTTAATTTTGATCACACATAGACGTTTATTCTTCTCAAATTGAATTAAATGATAGAGTGTCAATTAAGAAAACGTTCTGTTAATTAATAAAAGAAATGTCATTCTCAATCGGAAGTAATATCAGGCATAGATCAATTGTGGATTTTAAGTAAAAAAAAAATAACAACTTCTATTTGGTATATTTTAGTCATTATTATACTGCAAACATTTCAAATCTGCTGGGTTCTGAGCTGTACGTAACCTATTCCTCGCCCGCGGCCGAGGAGATCGCGGGCTCCTCGGCCGCGGGTGCACTACCAAGCGGTCAGCGGTTACCTAATACACCAGATTCGCGTCTTTCATGTACTTGTTTTGAGTTTATATAGCCGCAAATACAGGAACTGTTTTAATTTTAAGTTATTAATGTTTTATTTAAAATGAAAATTAAGAAGTCATTCTGTAAATTATAAAATCCGATATTATTCCTAATCCAAAACATCGTCAGACATAAATCAATGGTGGGTTTGTATAAGAACTGTACTAATAATGTTTTAGATCAACAACAAAAACCCACAAAGATTACCCCTTTAAATGATGATCATCCCTCGCACGCTCGCACATGGCCGAGAAGATCGCGCGAGAGGGGACATCTACATGTACCTTATCACACGTGTATGTTTATTGATATTTTGTACGAACACAAAACTATTTGTTTATTTTATTTTCATTTATATTGGTTTTAGATGAAAGATGAATTTATCTCCCTTATTCAGTTCATTTAGCGTTGATTTAAACGTCAGGGCGAAAAATCTTATAAAAACCTATCATTAATTGAATAAAAGTAATCTATCAATTCGATTCTAAATATGCAAGGCCGATTGTATAAATAAAAGATTAAATATAATGAAATTCCGAGATATTTACCGGCATATGTAAAATTGATATGTGTTTAACTTACATGTAAGATTAATATACTGCATCGTCGGAACCCACGGGTTTTCTATCCGTTACACTGATTTCAAGCAATTTAACCGGATGGAAAACCCGTGGGGTCCGACGATGAATAGACTGTAGTTACTCATGATCATTTCCGTTAATTTCCGTTTTTTTTTACTTTTTACAGACTTTAACACTTTTAAGACAATATTCAAACTTTCCTAGCCATCGAGTCATATATGCACATATACTGGTGTAAGAATTAATATTCGACCAACACAAAAATTAAATAGTGTAGAAAGTAAAATAAGTTTTCTTAAGAGTTGTACCAAATTTTAAGAGGGTTAACATAGTAAAAAAAATCATTAATTTTCGAAGCGTTCTAGGAAGTTTAAAAACAGTCATCTCTGTGCTGCTCCGCCCCCCCCCCCCCCCCCCAGTGATTGGCGAAAATCAATTTTTGGTGACTCCTTATTTGTTAACGTACTTCCTAATGTGTTTCACTTTGCAATCTGTGTGTTTATTCGGCCAGTCTGCGTGTTAATTCATTCACCCCGTGCGACCGAAAAATAAGCACCGCCTTCAAATTTACCTGGTCAGTGTAACCCTTGTTAATCAACTAAATCGAGGTCCCAGTTTGGATGTTAGAAAATGATTGGCATTTGTTACTCGTCCTGTGTATACCATGCCCAGCGCTCGCGACGACGGTGCAATAAACTTTTTTCTTTTGATTTGATGCATACCGTGACGATAAATCGCTATCTTTTAGCACTTTAAACAAAAGAAATATTAAAAGATATGAATTAAAAATTTACTCGTACTTGGTTATGTACCACACTAAATGCGCTGATCACCAATCATGTGGTGCCGATCATGTATCCATGAAAGACGTCGTTTATCAATAAAGATGTTTGTGAATAATTGAGAATAAATAATTAAATGAAATCAAATATTGCGTTCACGATTTATATCGTTAGTTATCACATTTCTTTGAGAAATTTCACGAGCTGAAACCGGAATAGAAACAAGTACAGACAGCTCTGGTGCATGCGCAGATGGTATAGTTATTGTGCACTTTAATTTAGCAGCTGATCGGAAAAGATTTACAAGCATTGGTTGCAAAGTTGCATTAGTATTTGAGTACGGTGGGGTAATTGTATAATTCACAAAACATCAGGATATATTCTCAGTTAATCTATAACAGAAACTTGTTCAATCAAACGAAAGATTTTGCACATGTCGCACGCGGTTTTTCATGCGTTTATATATTCATTTCAACGAAGAACAATTTGTTTTATAAGTACATATACATGTAAATACGATATTCTTTTTAAATAAACGGAAAAACTCTTTTGAGAGCACTTTAATACTCCGTGTATATAGACATGTATACACAAGCGAGCGTGCTTCCCTCGGGGTTTCACACCTCTTTCAGTATAGGCTCCACCCCCACCCGAACTTACCTAAGGTAAACAGACCGGTTAAAAACCTCGGCCTTTTAAGTGCACACAACCCTGGACACAGATAGCCATAGGTAATTTATGGATGCAGATCATCAATTGTTATGTAATTAAAATACACTTGGAAGTGAGCTATCACTGTAGTGGTCAATTGTTGAATATAAGTTTAAAGTTTTAAGTCAAAGATGTTAAATAATAATAATTTGTTCTCACGTTTAGAAGTTATGAAATACGTTATTCAATGCAGTCGGTCGCCATAGAAATCATCAGAGTACTGCAAGTGTTGACAGTTTCTTATTTCTTTAAAAGACCTTAGGACATAATTCACTTGACTTGCAGACTAGCGACACAGTTGCCTCCCAAAAATGTATGCACTTCTCAAAGTTACAATTAAATGGTATAGATATGTGTTGTTCAACGGATTTTATTAATTGTAGCATGCGGTCCGCCCCCCCCCCCCGAAAAATGAGAAGTTATTAAATTTACATAGTGAAATTATCGCAAATACGACTCGGACCCCCCCCCCCCCTGGAAAACACATATATGTTTTGGAAAGGCGTCGGAAGCGGAAATATTAAGAGTGATATTGAAAAAAATGCAGTTATAAGCATATTCGCACCCCCACCTCCCCACGGAATAGGCATATATCATGAATCAGATTAGGCATATCATGAATATGGGAGAAAAAAATTTTGACAGGTACAATTTTTTCAAGTTATAGGCATACTACGTTACCTCCACGGATTAGGAATTTCATGATTTTGGGAAATAAGTTTTTTTTTTTTTTTTTTTTTTTGCTTGTCAACATTTCTGATGAATAGTGTAGCCCCCCCCCCCCTACGTTCAATTCGGATCCCCCCCTGGAAAAATTTTCTGGATCCGCGCATGTGTTGTAAATGTTAAAGTTAGAGAAATCGTATTTTCTGGAGGTGAACTCTTTTGTTTAAAAAACAAAAACAAATTGCTTTGACGTCACACCATCTCTTTTGGTTTGGTTTAAATATACAATGTACACAGTGCTCTGAACAAAACGCTGGTTTATGCCTTTCTGTTACTCAAGTAAAAAACTGAACAAAATTGATTACTTTTAGGTTTACACGTCACATGTTAATACATGTATGCATAAATATATGATTTTTATCAAATAAATGACATTGTATCTTTAAAAAAATCCAAAATATTATAACTAAAACATGTATATGTGACATGATAGAAATAATTGTAAACCAGAGGTCTCTCTTCCTGTCACACAAAAGTGACAAAAAGGATTTTTAATTCAGTTGGAGTTCTGCCCCCACCCCTGCCAACATTTTCTGAAAGTTACATTTAGAAAATTACATTTTGGGGTATTGACACCCCCACCCCCACACACTTTCTAGATGAGCGCTCAAGGCAAAAAAAAAATATTGGGATATTTAAAACAAAATCCTATTTGAAAAAAAATGAAGTTAGAGATGCCTCACAACCCCTACCACTGCCGCGGATTATGATTTTGAAGATTTGTGAATTTCTTTTACTTGCTTGTGAAGATTTCAGATAAATATACTCATCCTTTAAAAAACAAAACTGAGGCCTGTATGGCCAAACATTATACGGATAGTTATCCCTACCACTGAGCACCTCAGTCTCGTATACTAACAGTGCACCCTCGGATGGGAGAAGGCATTATTGTTTATTTACAATTGGTGTTCTTTTAACACTGCACTTTACATAAACTATTCCATGTTTTAGCGGTAGAGGTTTAAGTATGAATATAGGGAATCAAAATGTTTATGAAACATAACACTTTTTTCCATGCATCAGCGCAGTGGATTTTGTGTTTTTACACTATGATATAGGCATACCAGTAGTTTGAATCCTGTTATCAGTTGTACATACATGTAAACGTATTTATCGATTTTCTGGTTGGAATAATTAAATACATGTACATATAAGTGATGTGTTTTAAGTTATCATAAATTGATATAACCGTGAAATGAGTGAAAAGGAGAGTTTGTCTGGTAGGAAAATAATACTTTGAAAGTGAGCCTCGTTTTCTGAACTTACTATTATCATATTGACAATCCAGTTTAATGACAGCCCACCCTTTTCTCCTTACACTCAACGGGGTCGGATAGGTATCAATAAGAGGTCACCTTTCTATGACCTTTAAATTTGCATACAATCTAAATATATACCCCTAGCTTATTACAGACATGCCTTTATCTGTTTTATGAGAAGTGTAACTCTTCAATACTATGCAGTCTGGAGGTTGCAGTAATATATAGAAAATAGGCATGAATTAATTTTTCTGTCTCCTTTTGAAGAGTTCAAATTGATTTTCTAAAGCCCTGATTGGTCAGAAGTTAAGGTAGTGTGAAGATGACTTCATATCAATAACTGTAAGACCCTGACAAGTGTAAGAAGAAGAGGGGTGGTTTTATTAAGACTGAATGACAATCCTTTCTTGACTTGCAATCTGATTAAAATTTCTATAGTCGCTATACGATGATTTGAAGAAACCCCACTTGAGGTCACCTCCTGGATAACTTTGCTTTGACCAATGGAATCGTCGGTTCCATTCCTCAGTTACCTGATTTGGAAGTTATGCCAATACTTTCTTTAGATTCCCTAAGGGCGTCTAATACCAACTTATGCTCCATCTCTTACTTGCTGATACCGAAAGATTCACGAACATGTGACATCATTTCGTCGTACAACTCCATTTTTGTTTGTAACCCAAAATTAACGTTTCTAACACTTGCTCTGATTGCTAGAATAACTCATGTATATTTATAAACAAACGTTCAACAGGGGGTGATCTCAAGAGGGGTTTCTTCAGATCCTCTTGTAGCGAAAAAGAAAAACAAGGAGGCCGGGGATCAAGGATATGATTTTAATCAGATTGTCTCGACTTGAAGCTGTAACGGAAGACCTTCTAGTTGCTTGCAACGAGCTCGGCTCTAGTTTTACTTACTTTTTATTATCAATTTATTAATTAGTTATAAGAAAGATGTAAATACAAACAGTAAATGCTTTCTTTGATGATTCATGTGGGTTAGGAAAGGTAGCGATCATTGCAGAAAAAATACATAACCCGCTAACGCAGGTTAATTCTGTATTTTTTCTGCAATGTCGCCACCTTCATTATCCGCATGAATCACCAAATCAAGCATTTTATTGTTTAAATGAATACACTTTTTTAATTCATGCGCCATGAGCACAAATATAAACGTCTTCACGTATTCTGAGTACATGTATATATATTTTTGTAAGATTAAATGAAACTTTTAAAATTACCAATTTGATATGTACTTTAGAAAAATAATCATTAGAATATATCTACTCCTTAATTAAAAAGATTTTTCTCTACAAAGTTTATGGCACTATATTTTAAGCCGTGGAAGCGAACTAAATAATATGTTAATATGGCTGTTCCATGTATGTTTCATATCCCTGACTGAGAGCGTATATAATGGCTTTACACCGACAATACACATTTATTTCATACAAATAGACATCAGTATAAATATTTATATATAAGCATTGAATGCTTTTTTTTTTTGGATGTCGTCGGTCCTATAACACACCAAGCGGTGCAGACAAATTATCATACCGCGCTAACGCTTTAAATGTGTAAGGATGTATGGGAACCCTCCATATTGTGACGAAATTCCAATCGAATGAAACAATAAAATCGAGTAAAATTTTAATGTTTCCTTTCCCATGCAAAAATTGTTACCTAAAAGCGTAGCGCAATGGATCGGAGCGTTATCTACAAATCTGTAGGTCATTTTACCTTTCCAATTTTTTAAAAATATATTTTTGGTCAAATATTGTAAAATTTAAAAATTCTAAAGCGGTGAAAGTATTATGATTATTATGTTCTTTTATCCACATTAACCATCTAGCATTGTATATATCGTTATAAAACTTAAGAGAGTTATTAGAGATCTTGAGTTTTGAGCTAATGCACTTCCTGATATATATTTTTGTTAACAATAAAGAATTCTATGGATATTTTATCATGAAAGGAATATAAAGGGCATTTCGGTAATTTGGATTACCACCACCCCCCCCCCAATAGTTTTAATGTCAGGTGCCTATGATATCACTATACTTATAGGCACTCCCCATTCTAAAATTATTTTTAAAGAATTGCATCCCTACAGGATACTAAGGGATAAATATATGCTGATTTAGCCCCTGATGCAGCCCATAATTATCAATCGGGATCGGGATTCCAGCCGATTTCACATCCGTTTAGTTCGAAGGACGGTTGCTGTTTTGTGTGCCCTTCCATTTTTACCACTTTGAAAATGGCTGCTCAGCGTTTCAAATGTAAGATTAATGTTACTGTTCGGAACCTATTTTGTTTATGTATTCACGTCTATATTATTTAGAGTATTCCATTTGTGTTTGAATGTGAATTTGACGCAACTATCTCGAATTTCCTCAAAATATATACTCTCTTCGATCCTATTCAGCAGTTATGTGATTCCAGATCTTGGAACAGTCGCTCATGCGTCTGTTTTGTAAATTTTGTCCACATTTGGTTGCTTACAGAACATTTGGCATGGTCTTTTTTTAAACATAGTTCTGATGAACCATTTACAGTAATGACAATTATAATGTTACATAACTGAAGTCTTACACAATAATCTTATACAAGGTTAGCTTTTTAATAAAAACTGAGTAAGTCAGCCAGCGGGATATTAATTTTTAGGTAAAAAGTGAATACATAAGCTATCGAAATACCATAAATATAGTCTGTGAAACATGAATCGGGGTATGCTAGTGATCATTTATAGTTTTCACACTTATTTTTGTTTAATATTGTAGAAAAAAAAGTTTGTATATAGAGTGATGTACACTCAATGTATAATACACACTGATATATCTTTATTTTATTTTAAAATAATCTACTGCAACTATAGATTCTGTCATGCAGTTTAACTTTGCATGAATTTCTCTCTGAACCCCATGGTCCCCTGCCAATGTATTCTCGCCTATCTGGCTAGGCGAGATCTATAATTATGCAGACTCCATACCTTGGCTACAGTGGATATCCATGGTCATTAGTGAGAGAGAGGATGGGCATTTTGACCCAGAAACTTACCAGTTTCATAACGTATTTGAATTTCTCAAACACAGACTGTCTAATTTCTTACCAGGTTTTCAATTTACGCAAGCCCATTTAAAGTTTTAACTTGAGTTAATTAATCAGCCCACATGCAGACTAAATGTGTAGTGGATAGTGTAGTTTTAAAATAATTTTTTTGAAGACAAAAAATAATCATAATTTGTCATTTTAATAGTATCAATTTATATTTCAATTTTGCAAACAAATGAAAATATCAACATTTTCCAGTGTCTTTGCCTGTGATAACACTACGTATCGATTTTGTACTATATAACCCATAACTTCAAATGACGCTAAATTGAGGCACCAGCAGGTTTGCTTATTTATATTTAAATATTTAATCGTACGATGGCTTAAAATTATATAAATATAAGTAATAAGGAATCATTCTTTGAATATTATGAGGTGATATCTATCATAAAGCCCTATGGGCTTTATTGGATTTGATCACGCCCCGACCGAAATTATCACCTCATAATACTCAAAGAATGATTCTTTATTCCTTAAATATTGTCATTTTTTTCTGATTTTGCATTCGGAAGTATAGAGCGCAGGTCTGCTCAAGTACAATTTTAACAATGTTTTTCTTCATATAATTATACACATCATACTAAAAAATGGTACTTGAGCAAGCCTGTGCTCAGTGTTTTCCAGACGAAAAACCATTGGAAAACACCCATATTTTGCTACACAACATCAGTTTATCAAAATAAGACAATCTTCATGACGTCATTTCTACATGCATTATGACATCACTGTGGTGATAACCTTTTACACATTTATTTTTCATATGATTTCAACTATCTTCCACCTTTTTTTAAAACTCTTTATAAAACTTTAATTTTGGGGGCTAAAAATGCATAATACCGCACATAGTCCTTTACATCCCATTTGGGATATTATTCTGTAAATGTGCTTATTTTGGCGAGTTGAAAATTTGACAGTTTTTCATGTAGGGAGAACTGAAAAGTGGTAATTTTTATGAAAATTCTATTTCAAGGGAGAAGTTTTTGACATAGAGTCACAATCTATCTCTCTTTTTCACACACTATGGTAACGTTGGATGTTGTTATTTTATATGTCTATTAAAGATCGAGATGAACACAAAACACACTACAAAACTTTAAGAATCACAAATTAAAGCAGTCTAATACACAGAATAGCAATGGTTGAATTTGGACATCGGCAAAAACTTCAAAATAATTCGTGAAAGCTGATGGTAGTCTTAGTAAAATAATTAATTCGCTCACAAGTAAAGTGGTAGAGTTTGTTTGTTTTTTTAATTGATCATAACAATGCTGTGAAAACTTAGCAACGATAAATTAACGTAATGTAATTTGCTCCCTACGTTTTGATTTCATTAAGCGAGATCAATCAATGGAGGTGACAAAATGGGTCAATCAATTTTGTAATGGCTGTTTCTAGAGGTGCAGATTCAATAAAATTATTTTATCTCCATTTGAACCAGTACCGTATATGCTTTATTACAGTTGATATATTCAGGACTGCTACTCAAATTTTGATGTTATTATTGAACACTGAAAAGATCATGAAATATTTTATTATAAAATAGTAAGGGTTTAGTCATTTATTACATTTATATTATGAAGTTTGACAAGTTGAAATCTTGACGAGAAAAATAAAATCGACAATATAGTTAGTCAAAATTTCCACGTCTTCAAAATAACTAAGTTTACAGTATCCCAAACGGGCTATTATACCCCATTTGGGCGATTGGTCCCAACCTGTCTAAATAAGTTAATTAGTCCATGTATTAAAGCCTGGCAAATTCTCATAAAATTGGTCTGTAAAGTTTGATTTTATCTGTAAAGGCTAGCATTGATCTCCCAGTATACTATGCACATGAAAGTTAGTGCAAGAAAGACATGTTGAATGGTACTTGCTTATTCAATTTTTAAGAAAATAAATATACAGTAAAACACGGTTATAACGAAGTGCCAAGGACAGGCGATTTTGCTTTGTTATAAGCGTAATCGATTACGGATATATCCTGGTCAAGTTTACAACATGTAATATAAACACGGGGAATGAAAATTACTTCGCTGTAAGCATCAATTCATTATAAGCGTGTTCGCTATAACCGTGTTTTACTGTAATTTAAATTACTGCCATTGTGGTATGGTTTTTGGAGAAACGTATAGTATGAGATGCTTGGTGATGGCATTCATTATGTTTTGTCTATTTATAGATGCAAACAGAACTCTTAGTTACAATCTGCGAAGATGGATGTACTACAAGTCTTTTTTTCCAACTCTTGGTGAGTGTTGTTGATTATTCATGTATCTTGTTAAGAATTAAGCAAAATATATTGGTATTTTAATATATACACATACCAGTATACAAACGGCATGTAAAAACCCCTTTTCACTGCAGATCTAATCATATGAAAAATCCAGTCATCAGATAATTATTTTTCACTTGTGAATAACACATACAATGCTTTGCACATTTGTTTTGCAAGAAATGAAAAATAGAATGATATGGTCTGAAAAAATGAAAAAAGAATGATATGACATCCAAAAATTGGATGATGAACAATGATTTGTGATTGTATGAATCAGGTCTGTGGAGAGATGACATGAGAAGAGAGACCCCAATTCTCACAGAGGCTCTTAAAAGAGTATCTCGGCAAGATCTGGAAGCCAGAAACTTCCGCATTGCCAGGGCAACCATTTTGTACAATGCTAAAATTGAGCTCCCAAAAGAGCAGTGGACAGAATTCGATGAGGTAAGTGTCATGTGACTGTAGACTATTTAATATTTCTCTCAATATTGCCATGAAAAAATGAAATGTGTTTGGTTAATTGACTTTTTATTCAGAAAAAAAATCTTTGATTTACTTAATTTTGTGTTATCACCTTTGGTTATTTTTTTCTTTTGTTATTTTTTTTCTGTCAGAAAAAAAGATTCTTTTTCAAAGAATTATTAATCTATTTCAAATTGAGCCACTCAGCCTGAGTATAAAATGGGACAAAATTCTGTTTTGACAGTATTCATTTTGATGACTGTATTGTTTTTTTATTAAGGGTAATTTGTGGCCTATTTTCATTTGTAGGACAAACTATACCTGACGCCACACATAGAAGCTATCGAAAAGGAGCTTAAAGAAAGGAAGGACTATGTTAAGTCAAAGTAAAGTGATATCGGAACATTGAGAAAAGACAGTCAAATGGAGATAAATTATATTGCAAACAATTGTATAGTTGTGATAAAGGATTTACAAAATATATCAGGCTCTCTGTATTCATTTAAGGACAAACATGACGTTCCTCAGTTTTAAATTATATAATTTTTCTTTATATAATATTTCTTCTTTATTTGCACCTGTTCATGCCCATAACTTCAGGATGCATTACGAAGCTATTTTTAGAGTTAAACTATTTTGAATTTTCTTTTATTAGCATGCAAAATGCAATTAAATGCTTATTATTAAAGTCATAGTTTCTATTTTCATTTGAAACTATATATCCAAATAGAAAAATATCATATAACATGAAAATATAATGTTGGAGTAAAGTAGTGGAAATCTTCGTATTGTGGAGATGTTGAGGGCTTTAAAAAAAAAGGAAATTTTCCCTATATTTTTGAATTGGTGATATTCATGTTTGTTCTGTGCAATGATCTCATTTTGCTCTCACATTAATTCATTATGAAAACTTTCACAATTGCCAATGTGCTACCGAAAAGGAAGCTTCATTTAGCGATGTCCGTGGTTAATCATCAGTAACTACCTCAGTGGTTTCACCTCCGATTTGAAAGTCTGAAACAAAGAAAGTGGGCGCATAAGATGTAAATTCGGCAGGAACCTGGGCACATAGGAAGAGTAAAATTTCATAGATTTTTTGTGCATATTTATTAAACTGTAATCGTTTTGGTTCCTTTACGGTAAGGAAATTGATAAAAAAAAATTTTGAAATTAGTTTTATCAAAACGTGGGTCTAAATATAGCAGCACGAGACGATTTACGCAAAATCCTTCTTTACAGCTGTATTAAATGATTTTATTGTTTCTGGGTCTTCTCTCCACAAATTTGTAACCCCTCAACAAAGTAACATGGTTATTTTAAAAAATAATGATAAAGATACTTTATTTAACAGTTATAATTAACTAAAAAAAACTGTAAAATAAATAAGTGCATATGTTTAATTCATAACAACGCATTTTTTACTTTCTTTACGTCAAATAAGTTTTTCAAATTTAAACAATTATAAAAAAAATATTTACTACACGACTCATTAGAATCGAACATCTATTTCAACATACTTATGTTCCAAGAACTCCTCGCTAACCGTTACACCATGGAATCACATGTTTAATCCATTTAAATAACAAACTCAATTTAGTATTGCGCAAATTTCGGTCTTGGCCATTTGATGATCATCTTGTAAATTGAAGGAAGAAAACTTGCTTTTTACCATAGAGTGGCTCTTGGTACCATTTTTTTGAAATGTGAAAAAGATAGACATTTACATGTTTTATAAGTATACGTTCTTAAAAAAACATATTATGATGACCCACTCTAAAAAAACTACAGTCTGAACATCCAATTTCAGTAGCATTTTGTTGCTCAGTTAGCATATACTCGTACATATTTTGATATCAATTAAATTTGAAGTCAATTTTTGAAGGTTTTGGCAATACTGAATGCAAATATTTACATATGTTTAATAAATGTAACAAAAGTTTTGTTTATAAGAAAAAAATTGTGGGTTTTTCAAATGGACTTAAGTGGTTTTATACCTCGGTTTATTCCCCCACGTTCTTTTAAAAAATAAACAGCAATTTAAAAAAGTTCACCGGGATATGAAGTTGGTTGGTCACGTGATCAAATCCTGTCTTTTAAAAGATGACCGTAACAAAAATTACTGATCTCTGCTTGACCTAATGATACAGGGATTTAATACCTGGTTGCGAAAGTCAAACTAAACAGGGACATTTGTCCCTTCCGGGTGGCATTAGACAGTTAGAAGTGATCGATCATACTGATACATTGAAAAAAAGCAAGATCTCGGATTATGAAAGGAACTGACATGTTGTATTTCCATCAAATAATTATCTACATCATGTGATTTCATCTACATCACGTGACATCTCAGTATAACGGCATCGACCTCCCCGGGCATATATGAAAACAAACATTTGATTAATCTTATGTTGTTGTCTTTTTGTCTTACAATGCATTGTTCGTTCTACATGTAGGTTCTACGCCGCTTATTAAAAGTGATTTTATAATATTTGTTTTCAACACTCTTATTTCTTGATATAGAAACTGCCACTTAAACCGTCTGAATTTGTCAAGTTAAAAAGATAATGTGATAAGTATATTTAGAAAAGTATAATTATAATAGCTGACCAATTTTAATACAAAAACAGAGTTTTTTTAAGTGTTGCACCAAAACTTGCATATACTATACGACGAAGTTTGGTTATTTTCTCTCTTGTCTTCTTAAAGTTTTGCATGTGAGGAACTGTAGTTCTTCCTTAGAGCTACAGCGATGCAGCTGCTTCCACCCTCAACGTCCCAACTTTTCTTCACTTGATTACAATATTTAAGGAATAAGGAATCATTCTTTGAGTATTATGAGGTGATAATTTCGGTCGGGGCGTGATCAAATCCAATAAAGCCCGAAGGGCTTTATGATAGATTTGATCACGCCCCGGCCGAAATTATCACCTCATAATATTCAAAGAATGATTCCTTCCCAGATAGCAGCACATCGTTGGCCCAATCTCACAATATGGTTGTATTATCGCCGTTGGGTTATCTTTATTGGGCCAACGGTGGTCCAACATGAAATATTGATAGTTGGTTATGTATTATGGGGCCAATGTTGGGCTAACTGTTGGCATAATATCATAAAACTCTTGTAGTTAGAGAGAGTATTTGTTGCGGGGTTGACATCGGCCCTGGGTTGGCCCAATGTCATGAATCTGGCTAAGCATCATGGGTAAACAACATCCGGGCTACTTTTCGTAATATACCTGCGCCATTTTTCATTTGACATGAGAATATTGAGACCGATACTTTGCATATCTGCATCCAAATCGCAAGTATGTATGGGAAAGGGAAAAACTTTTCTTCCAAGGATTGTCTTAAAGGACAGTAATTGAAAGTAAGTAGAATTTAAAAGGTCATTTACCTGTTATTTTAGTATAAACATCTTTACTTTAGTAAGAATGATGTAAACTCAATGACTTGTTATTCTTGTTAAATTCTTATTTGAAAGCTTATTAAACATATAGTGATGTACATGTACTTATAAATTTAATTGTAATGTATGTTTACTCTTTACTGAGAAAAGTAACAAATGTTTTTAAATACTAAATACTACAGTTTTAGAGATTGTTCGAAAAAACATAGCAACGGCTGATTCTATAAACAAAGGACATTGAGAACAATATCAATGGGAAAAGGGGGGAAGGAAGTAACGGGCACTACCGCAGAGAAGAAAAGAAGGGAGAATGAGACTCGGGAGAGGGAGCAGATGGAAAGTGGCAGTGCATAATTTTGAATTTTTAAAAAAATACTATGGCATACCTGTGGTGTTACCCTCTTTGTTTTTTTAGACTTGCTTATTGATATCTTAGGTTTACTGAACTTGTGCATTCACAACAGAGCAGGGATAAAACCATACATGTATTACTACATGTGTTTTTTTAATAAATGTTTTCTTCATGAAGTGCACTCATGAGCAATAAAATATGTTAAAATTTAATTATATTTTACTCTTTTCTTTTTGCTCAGGTATTTTTTGTCTAATATTGAAAGAATACAGTGGCCCAACAATGGCCCAATATTGTTCGTTTCATTGGCCCAACGATAAGACAACAAGTTGGTCCGATTAAGGGCCGATGAGCAAATTGCGGTTGGCCCAATGTTAATTGCTTACAATGGCCCAACCGTACAAAAGTGACGTTTGCCCAATATTAAAAGAATACAGTGGCCCAACAATGGCCCAATATTGTCTGTTACGTTGGCCCAACAATAAGCCAACAAGTTGGTCTGATTAAGGGCCGATGAGCAAATTGCCGCTGGCCCAATGTTAAATGCATACGGTGGCCCAACATAAGGAGCATTGTTGGCCCAACAAAGGTCCAATGAAGTCCTGCTATCTGGGTTATTACTTATATTTATATAATTTTAAGCCATCGTACGATTAAATATTTAAATACAAATAAGCAAACCCCGTTGACGCCTCAATTTGGCGTCATTTGAAGTTATGGGTTATATAGTATACAAAATCGATACGTAGTGTTATCACAGGCAAAGACACTGGAAAATGAAAATATAGTCTATTAAAGTAACAATCAATCTGCCAGTCTTTCGTATTGATCTAGTTATTGTAAATTTTAACGTTGGCATAGGATAAGAAAATATCTATATATAAGTCTGTGAACTTAATTTTCATTAGTGCTCAAAGTTGTTTCAATTTACAAACACAGCGCTATCACAGATAGATACTTGGATGTGTGGACGATGTTTCTTCGAATGGAAAACAAAGCAGTCGAAATTACTTATTGCACGTTGAACAACTCCCTTGTTTGAGTTCAAGAATTACAATTCATACAAATACTTGAGGTCATAGTCTACACAATATAGGTACATGTATAGGAATTTACCGAATTTAACCATGGGAAGTACTGATAGATACGGAAGCCCATTGGTGCCAGGTGAAAAAAAATTTTATCTGGCGGCCGCCACATAATTTATTTGGCGGCCACCACATAATTATCTGGCGGCCGCCACATAATTATCTAGCTGGCAGCCGCCATAAAATTTATTTTGCAGAAATGTGTGTGTTGTTGTATTTATATTTGGTTGAGAAGATGGATGTTGACAGAGCCGCTGCTTAACAGTTTAACAACACAGATTTAATACAGTCAGTTAAATAGTTTCATTTATATGGCCACAAAAGCTAGTACACATTTACTAGTATCTTAGTTTATCTTTATGAAGTCATAGCTGGATCCGCACTCGTGAAATTGTCTGTGCAAGCTGTCGTGATAAAAAAAAACCCTGACTGTAATCTGTGTTTTTAAATTCTTATAGGTGGCCTACCAAATCTAAGACATATAGAAGGAAGTGCGTTCCTTTTACTTATACATCTTTACATAACAGTCCTCTAGCTAAAGTTAAGGTTTTTTATTATTAAGGAGCTTAATGGTCAACAAATTAACCATCACATTTACCTAAAATTTTAAGATATGATTTGTTTTGCTATTAACTATAATTAAGTAAAGAAAAATCCATATATTTTACTTTTTAAATTTCATGGGAATTTCCAATTTTTTTAATTTGGAGCTCTTTTTCTAAAGGAGATCAATACAGTCTCTTAAAATGGCCACGGCCATCGAGCCCTCTTAAGACTTCCTGAACGGGTGTTTAGTTCAGTATTAAAAGTTTATAATTAACTCTGAAATACCGTGTTTTACAACAAATAATACAAGGCACAAAGTAACATCTAAATCATTCTAGATTTGAATAAAGTCTAAAGTACATTCCACTCTACCAGTGTTTCAAAACTTAAGCTCTGCATTGTTAATATAACTAATAGATTAGAGTGTATCCAATACTCCCTAAAAGCTCCCATTAAAACATGCGCGCGCATCAGGAAGCCAGGTTTTATCTGGCGGTCGCCAGATAATTATGTGGCGGCCGCCAGATAATTATGTGGCGGCCGCCAGATAAAATATTTTTCTTAGTGGCACCAACGGGCTTCCGTAGATAGAAAATGCAGTGTCTGTCAACAAAAAAAAATATTATAAACCCACCCCACATCCGCAAACAAAGTTCACTTGGCGTCTAGTTTTATTATTTGGCCCAAATTTTAAACGAAATATAAAATAACATCATCCAGAAACAAGTTTTTACGTAAACTTAATAAGTAGTGCAAACCAATCAATATTTGAATACAAGACTATTTATGACGTTACTATAACGGCATCTCCAGCCTTTTCTTCTGAAATGACCAAACATCGGCATTTTCTCTGTCTTTGTAGGGAACATGGACTGCATGCATCGACCAGCATGAACTCAATACTGGTATATGAAATTATACATTTTACTATAAAACAATCTATAATACGGGAAGTTTTGATTCTTCATATTTGTTTCCGACGAATTCAACTCATAATGATAACATGAATGTCAGCGATCCAAACGCGTACGTTCACGTGTACACATCTGTTCAAATATACTAGTATATGTACACATTCCCTTTGTGTACATTTTTGTGCATTTTCAAAAATTGACATGAAATTCATCACTCAATCTATTTTCTTATTAATTAAGGCAAAAACGGCAGTAGAAAGGCAAACTACAGTTTTCGTTCTCCAGTGTTCAATCACATATTAAATAAAACATTATGTAACGCACAATGTACTGTATTAGAAAAGGGAACGGTGTTTTATGAAGCTGAACATGACGTCACACTGGAATGAATATTTGAGCATGTAAAACAATGACATGATTATGAACAATATTACAAAATGATATTACACTACTATAGTAAATCATTTGTCCGTGCGGCACGGTGTTCGACAACGGCCGTACAGTGACTTTAGTTCCTCCCGAAACTTCTTGTCACGATAAGCATAGATACACGGATTGATGGCACCGTTCAGGAAGTATGACCACACAAAGGTATAGTAAACCTGGGCCTCAGTAAGGGACAGCTTACAATCCAGGTCACGTGTCAGAAAAAAGAGCAGCGCCAACACGTGATGAGGAGTGGCACAAGCAATGTAAGCGAATGTCACGGCCAGAAACGTGAACGTTTTGGTGACCGATTTGGAAATGCAACTTCCTTTGGGCCCTCGCGTACTGGAATTCGGATTCAGGGCCACGGAGCTTACTCGATCTTTGAATTTTCCAGACTTCAGGACTCTTTTGGCGATACAGACGTACACAACAATAAGCCAAATGGAGACTATCACAAAATAAAGAAGCGTGGAGAAATGGTAAATCGGCATATAGACTGTGTCTTTGTAAGAGTCGTCCATTAAACAACGCGATCCGTTTAGACCGCTTACTCCGGTCGGAACTCGAGTTATTCCGAATAGAATAGGAGCCGGCCACGACAGAAATCCCGCAACAACCAGACTAAAAAGGCACATTATCTTCGCCATCCTTAAAGAAATCTGCGTTGAATGTGGAGTCATGATTTTCCGGTATCGTTCAATTGCTATGACAACCATAGCGGAAGTAGAGGCTACGGCAAAAAAGTACAAAATGAACCGGGTAAACTTACAGAACTCATTTGATGGGTACGTCATCGAATGCACCAGGTAGAATATAATGAGCGGGGCACTGATACAGCAGTTAAGTATGCCCAAACAACTCAGCCAGATTATGAACAGACGGTAGTTGGAGACCTTAAACTTCTGGTAGTACAAGACCAACACGTGCACATTCCCGATTATTCCCGCCACAATGACAAAGCCTAGCAACGCCAGACCTCCGTAGAAACGACGCGTGTGTTGCTGGTTTATTTCTTCTAGCGTCACATTGGATCGTGTTAGACTGTTCAACATCCAAGAATAACAGTGCTTCTGTAACGATCCAAAAGATTCCGTAAGGTTGTCGTCCATGTTATTTTAAGAAGTCTGAAATATACCAAAGAGATTTCATTTAATCTCGGAATACGTAAAAATGTATATATTTGCATAAATTTGTGCCTTTTTTAATTAGATAACAATTTTCAATTGTAAATGAGTACATACATATAAACGTCATGTACGTATTACTTAACAATTGAGAATGGTTAATTTTATAGTAAAAGACACAGTATAAGACGCTTACAATTTCTAAAATTACCTATATGATAACAGAGAACGTCAGTATAAAAAAAGCTTATCAATCTAATGATTTCATTTGCTAACCTGAAATTAACTTTCGTAGTTTATTAAACATGTTGGCAAATAGTAGCACGCTTAATTTTTCTCTCTCTCTCTCTCTCTCTCTCTCTCTCTCTCTCTCTCTCTCTCTGAATCTGACTGCATATTGACTGCATACTAGATAACAAACAACGTTACGGGGTTTGTACATATTTACGCAAAGAACGTCAAGCACACGCCATTATTCAAACTCCGGATCGTGTATAAACATCCATCAATTTCCCTTCCTCTCATTTTCTGCTTTTTGTCCCATTATTAATAAAGCAGAAAATCTGGAACTAATTTTATTCCAATTTCAAAAAAGACGCACGTGCTTTGGAAACAAAATATTGCGTTTCTTTTCTTAGTTGCCAATGACATTGGAATCGGTTTGGAACTCTAGGAAACCATGCGTGGTTTATCGTAAAAAATAACACCATGTGAAGCTTCCTCTAGCTGTTAAGTTTTATCTAATTATATATCTTCCAACATATTAAGACGATTGTAGTTATTTTCTTATGTAGTAAGGATTGTAAAGAAAATGCTTGTACTTAAAAGTAAAGCTCATACACCATTACATTGCACTCATAGTTCCCGATTCATAAAGTGTAAGAATATAAAACGATTTGTTTATGATTCCTTGGCTGAAATTTCAGACATCAGCATCATGCAACAGGTATTCAACTCGTGTGAGGTTAAAATAAACATCGAATCCTCGAAAAAGATGTATTTTAGATTACGTTTGTAAAAGTATACTCACTTTGGCTGTTGTAACGATGTTATTTCATTGTAAGCTGTCCAGCTATTACCACCTCCATAAATACAACATAAATGTTTTAATGACCCCTCACCTCCTTCGAGGAGGAAACGATAAAAACACGTATATATATATCTTTTAACTATCGTGCTCACCTAAAGGCCGCTATGCAACGATGAAGATGTGTCGAACTCGCTGTTGCGAGCGATGGTCCTGAAGAACTTCTTCCGCGTACACCATTCCTTGTGATGGGATCACCGGTCTCTGAGGCTGTCTCTTATATACATGGCGATCACTGGTCTCTGATGCTGTCTCTTATACAGGGCGTTGATTGTGTTCGATGAGCAAACATGGCCCGATACTTGACGACTCGTTGTAAAACGCCGTACAGAGTTCACGTCTATAGAGCGCTTTGTTTCCGTGAATATTTGATTGACATGGACACAAGTCTCTCGAAAAAATAAAAAAAATAATAATCAGTTGTTTCTTTCTAAAATACAGCAAACAAAAAAAAAGAAATAATAAATGAATAATAATGCGTTTTCATTTTACCGGTATTTTGCTTTACAGTTGAAGCAGCAAGGTATGCTTGAAAACGAATGATGCAATCACAAAGAAGCTGCGAGATTTCAAATGACACCAGGTATATCCTGGTACTAAATCATTGATTGGGCCATTACTACTTTTGTGATTTCATGCATATACATATTTTGGGACAATTTTTATACCAAGTCTGGAAGTGTCTGTTGTTCGGAGCTCATTGATAATTGATTGTAATGCTTATCCCCTATCAAATTACACCCAGATAAATGAATTTTTAAAATTTCATAAAGTAGAGTCAGACAAAAATAGAAAACTCGACGAAAAACAAAAACCTATGAAACAATACACAACTCGCCCCAACCCCCACCCACCCTAAAAACACACAAATCTTGTATACTAGTTTTCATTTTGTTAACTTTTTTAAATCGATAAAATATACACCCTGGTATTTCATGAATAAATTACACTCGGTTCGACATTGTTCAATGTAATTAATTTGTTTGCATAAAAAGTTTACCATCCTCAAACACTTCTGAAAGAAAAATTCAGTGCAACTTGTCTAACGACACATTGAAGCATGCGATGAAATGGAAATTCTGTAACATCCTTGCTAGAGGTATTGAGTGATCTTAATTTCCAGGCTAATGGATTGAAATTAGGCGAACAAAGCTCCAAGAAATGAATTTCAGACCTTTGTTCAATTTGTTTATGTTAGCAGCAGATTGTTTCACTAAACAATATACAAACACTCGAAGTAATATCCCACTCTGTTTTCGTGTGTCTGATTAGCTATTACTCGCGATCGTTTGATAAACTCCCAATGTGTAGACCTCAGTAACCGTATGCAACCGTTCTCGGAAGTCATTATGTAAGATGAATATGTTCACACTTTCAAAGAACAGGTCCTTTGTTTAATATTACTTATTCTGATCTAGGTCATTGGTGTACTTATTCTGATCTAGGTCTTTGGTGTACTTAAACAAATTTGTATTTATGTCATCATTTATTTAAGTTTTTCCTTCGTTCTTTTTTTTTTACTCAATTAAAAATAAGTTCCCACAAATTACAGATAGAGGTTGGCAGATATTGTAACCCTATTATTCCAGGGGATGAATGATACTGTATTAACTGTCATACTGAGAGATATTGTATTAAGTCATACTGTTGTTGAAGATGAACATCATTTTTTATTTGTATGTCCATGTTGTTTATAAACAACTACGAAGTGAATATTGTTCACGTTTAAAAAACGCATGTTTATCTTATAAAATTCTTAATCCAGCAGATGTTAAATCAACAAGAAATGTTCGTAACTTAATACGTGATGCATTTAACATAACTTCGGAAAATGTACTAATATATAAATAGTAAACAGGCACTATTTATTTTATTATACTGTCAATGTCTTAATTTTAGAGAAAATTTAACTGCTTTTATATAGAAATGACGTGAATTCTACGACGAACCGTTCACCGTACGCGCATAATTTATGCGCATGTAACAATTCGTTTTATTATACTTTCATGTTAAATACTGAAATCTGATTGGTTTAAACGCAGTTGACAATCCGTTCTCATACACTCAGCGTTAGCAACACACTTGGCAACGGGCCGATAGAACGAATTGTTACATGCGCGTAAATTATGCGCGTACGGTTCGCCGTAGAACTCGCGTCTTTTCTATATAAAAGCAGTAAAATTTGCTATAAAGTTAAGACATTCAGTATAATAAAATAAATAGTGCCTGCTCGGGAGGGTACCAGTTGAAATTGACACCCCGAGAAAACCATTGTCAACCTCCGCTTCGCGTCGGTTGACAATGGTTTTCTCGGGGTGTCAAGGTTACCAGTTGAAATTGACACCCCTCGAAAACCACTGTCAACCTCCGCTTCGCGTCGGTTGACAATGGTTTTCTCGGGGTGTCAATTTCAACTGGTACCCTCCAAAGCAGGCACTATTTATATAGTGTTACCCGTTGCCAAGTGTGTTGCTAACGCTGAAGGTAATAGAACGGATTATGAACTGCGTCTAAACTTTGATTTCAGTATTTAACATGAAAGTACAATAACTATATTTGTATAATGTATGTATTATTTGCGCCATATGTGATTTTTGTCAATAAATTGAATTAAGTTTAGGTCAGATAAATGGATTTTAATTCATTTCAGCGATATCTGCAAAATTAAAACATTTCTACTGTGATACTTATGAATACCCCCCCCCCCCCCTCCACAGACCACATTACCTGACTCCCACTCAATCGAGAGAGAGAGAAAGAGAGAGAGAGAGAGAGAGAGAGAAATATCAAATATTTCCCAACATTGATATTTTTTTAACTTTAACAAGGGAGTACATTGTTTTGTTCTGAATATACATACAGCTTTTTGTCGAATCGCTGAGATAATCGAAGCTAATGTGATTGAAGTATCAATCAACAAAGACCTTGTTTGAATCTAAAAAGCTGTTGTATCATGAATTTTACTTTAGAAAGGAAGGAAAACGTACATCACATAGAACTAGCTAGCTAATGAAACAGGCCAAGAATTTTCACCGCATATTACTGAAAATCCATCGTCGGTCTTATTCTTTGTATAACTTTGAATGGCCAAAAGTAGCATGCATGCACGATAGGACTTTATTGAATTAGATTAATGCTCAATTCGATGATTTAAAGAAAATATCTTATCATCAAAATCGACCTTTTTCGTCTCTTTGAAATCCTGTACATTCCCAAATGCAAAAGGCTACCCATGTCGAAACAGGCCTGAATATCGGTGGCACATGTCAGATCTCACCAATTGCTGACCCATGCAGTATTTTGTTATTTCTCGGTGTTTTCCTGCATGTAGTTATTATTAATTTTTTTGCTGGAATTCTCGAGAGACTGGATTTTTTTTTTTACTTTTCCGTCGTGGTAGTGATATCAAGTCAGTTACATGTGTATCTGAACTTTCAATATTAATATGTCACACTTTGTAAAACAACCTACCATTTTGTACACTTTGATGACACTGTCATCTAGTTAACGGATAATGATAATTGATTATGTTGCATCGTTTGACAAAAAAATATTTGCATGCCATAAATAAAATTTATTTAAGATGGTCTTCTTGGGTTTAGTATTCTGAATGTGCAGGGTTTTGAATTCATTATGATAAAAAATAGCAGAACACAAATATTTTTACATGCATGTACATGTACATAGGTGGCTTGTTAGCACCTCACGTCTGCTCCACTGATAATTGATAGGTGTTTTAGCAAATTTGCATGGTTTGGATGATAAAAACATCTTAACAATTTTTTCTTTGTAAGAAGACTTACAAATTGTTCGTAAAGCCGTTCAAATGTTTTGCCAACTGTAGCATTAACAGGGTTCCGTCTAGCGTTTACGTATTAATTTTCCTATATAATCAAACTGTTGGCGCTATTAAATAAAGATTTATCTGTACTTTGGAGAGGATTAGATACATGTAGTACTCCTTTGAAGCATTCAGTGATAGAAAAAAGACAGAACGTAAGAAACTTGTAAGTGCTATTGACGAGCATAAGCATTACACAAATTTCATACAATGAAATAAATTTGAAAGCCATGCATTCACCATGCGCGGATCTAGTTGATGGGAGGGAGGGGAGTCTGGACCCCAACCCCCGGGAAAATTCAAATTTATTAAATTCACATGGTAAATTTACCGAAAATAGGCCTCGGACCCACTGGTAAACACAATTATATCACCTATTTTGTCCGGCAACGTACAGATACTAAATACATGCATGATGAAAATCATTATCACAGTTCTACTGTATAGAATGTATAGAAGGATTTTGTAATTTAGATCCAAAACTTCCAATAGGTGGTTCTCAGTGGATTCAAGCTCTCTACTTTCTGCATCGTTTACAAACGCCTTGTGAAAGTTAGAATGTTGGTGGAGTATTAGTGAAGGCTTTGTTTTTAATTACTCTTCGCTTTTTGTTCCGAGTTACTCTAAATCTGCGATCTTTTAAGTTTTTGGATTCAGAATGTTATATATATATGCATAGCGGTGCAAAGGTCGACTTAAAAACTGGCAAACACAATGAAAAAAGTTAAGTCACATACACTCAACAAACCTAAGTGTTCAACGTATTATATATAGAATAATTTTGAAATTACGCAATAAAATGATGTGATTTTTTCAACATTTCGTAACTGATATGTCTTCTCATCAATAGCACAGATAAAATAAAACAACACCGATTGAAATCGTTTACCCGTGACGAAACGTCAAAACATAAAATTGTTATTTTTCTGAGCATGCTTAATATGATTGTTATTATTTTGTGATTGATTTTAGTCTTTGGTGATAGTTTAAAAAGAAAACCTCTTAACAAGGCCAAAATGATCACTGCAAACATAGCCAGAGCCGTTGGAATATTGGTGTCTGCATTGTGTCCACAACAGATCGTATTTACTTTAAATGTGTTGTTTGTTTTGACCTCGATATTGGTTTAAATATTAAGCAATCCGAAGAAAGCGTTATTTTATTTTGATATATTTTTTCTATTTCGTAAGCGTAATATCATTTTCATCGGCAACTTAAAACAATCGAAAAGCTCTGGGAAAAATTCAAACAACCGAAAGTTATGTGATATTTAGCAAAGGTCAACTTCTCGGGTCGCAACCTGAGGTCAAGGTCAGTGCATCGTTCTTAACAATTTGAAAGTTTAGTGGAAATCAGTCACCTAGACAGCAAGACAAATAATTGTACTCAGAAGTTTTGTTTAATGTGTATATTTACATAATATGCAGAGTCATTATTAATCCAGCAAAATTTTAAGTATAAAGTATATAAACAAAATAAAGTTATATACAGATGACATTTCTATTTTGGAATTTGACGTCATCATTTAAGTTGGGCAGAGAGAATTTAGTCTATTTTTTAATTTTAAAAGAGTAAAAATAAGTTTTTGATTAAGCACAATATCTGTTGTCAAATAGTTTCAGAGCATTATATTTGTTATATAATTTAATTCTTTGCCATCATTACTGTTTAACAATATTCTTTGAAGTATACTATAAAGACACATCGCATTGGCAACCCATATTGTCTTTGTCGACTAGTCCTGCACCTAGTGGTTTGACTAGTCAAAACTCAAACCCATCAGTTTTACACTCCAAAAAGTCCCGCTAACAGTACCATGTATTCTTTAACTTTGCCCAACCTTAATCGAACCGATTCAGGAATTTGGCAATTTGCACGAAAACTAAGAAGTGTACATAATGTTGCATTATTATTATTTTTTTGGCAAAGGGTTAATTGCGTCCAGGCCCGCCTAGTCATTGTGCATGGTAATGGGTTGTATGTAAAATCTCTGGTGTTCGAAGAAATTACTTACATCCTTTCTTAAATTAAGGCAACTTCATTAAAATATTGAGAGCCATGACTAACGAGGACTTGGCACTCAAATAGATCATTTATTTAGTTTCAGCATAAGTGAGCGTGTTCTATGAGAAAGGTTGAATCATACACATGTAGATGCTCTAAAGTACGTGGAACTGTTGTAACCGAGATTTAACATTTTTTGACTCATGGTCTTTAATTTTTTTCATCGTCGTTAACGAACGAATAACAAGTGAAATGCTATTAAGCTTAACTTTTAAAAATAGCAATAGATATTCAATCCCAGAAAGCCTTCTCTTGTCTGTAATAACAGATTATGATTATACTGAGTACCAACAAAGCTTCCTGGGAAATGAAAACCAGCCAGTGCAGCAATTGTTCGACCGACCCCGCACAATGTCGGAATGACTGCAAAGAAATCTGAAGAGACATACTCTCAAAACACAACGTTCATTTATTTAATTGGATTAATGCACATTGCTTGCACTCTTGAGTCGGCGTAAGGACGCGCGCGCCGTCAGAGTTTCGATGGTGTTCCGTTGCCAGTAGTTCAGTCACGTAACCTATCCTATTGGATCCTTGACTTTCCAGACGCAGTTGTCCAACAAGGGAATCGATGACACATCTGTATTTCGGCAATAATATGATGAATTTAATGCGGTGAATTGACAATTTATGCATGCAAGTCTTCATTTCGTCCTGTGTAAACATAGTTTCCGTGCCCCCCCCCCCCCCCCTTTTGAAGAACATGGAAGAATAAGACAGAACAAATGCTTGCTAGTTAATTATAAATATATTCTTTTTAATACATCAAGTTTGAATTACAAGATCACAAAAACGTGCAATACCAAGATTTCGTATTAGAGAGGGTAGGATTATTTTGAAGAAACACAAAAGAAATCGTCTTTGGTTTCTTGGGATCAAATATCAACAAAAATAGTTCGATGTTTTATCCCTGAACCAGTCCAATGTATCTTAACATCGTACATTGCTGTCGCCTGTATTAACGTTTGTCATTTTAAGACAGTGCATACACTATAGTTTTTATTATTACTACAGCGCTTAAAATCGAAATTTTGTAGAACGGATTTTTGAAAGATATGTTCGATATATTTCTCTATTTTTATCTCTTATCCGGTCTTACCCGCCTTATTCACTTTGCCATCATTATTTAAAACCATTATTTAAAGATATTTTTTTATGTTTCGGCACAGAATGAAACCCATAATTAATGAGAGGACTAATGCCATGCTCAGTACTCGTTCTTGTATACTGTCCTATCTATAACATTAATCACCATTTAGAGAATTATCGACAGAATAAAAAATTCATTTGTACATTCGTTGGGGTGAAATACCGAGGGACTTTGCCGAGTATCTAGAACAATGCACTTATTATTGAATTGATACAAGAAGGCTAGACGCTAGTCTGTCAATCCTGAACTTAGCACTGTTCTAATTCGTCTGGTCTCATGTGAGTGGTGCTGAACGCTAACGACTCTCTGTTAGAGGGTTAGCGATGCATTCTTTAGGGTCATCATTATTAATCCATATTGCGACGTACACATCCTACATGTATCTGGAAGAGGAGTTAACTTCTATAAAGCAAATTATATAATTTGGAGGGAAATGAAATCCAAAGCACGTCTTTTGTATAATATATTGCATCGTTTCAGCCCCTCCCCCCTTTTTCATGCTCAAATTAGTTGCTAGGGGCTTGTCGTGATATTAGGACTTCAAAATGTTCTAATTTGCACTAAATGAAATTACCATTATCTCTTTCAGAAAAATCCCCACCTAAAAGATCACGTTGGCCAAAAATGTGGACTTTAATTTCATTGTCATGGTAAATTGGATCAAAACATCATTAGCGAGTTCCTGCATTTATCTTCCTGGAACAGCCCAAGTAATGGTGATTTATCATGCGACCAAATATCCAATTTATGAAAAAACAAACCAAAGCCTTAGTGATGAAGTGCTCTTACGCTTATTAAATCTAAACCTGGCAGCAACAGATTGAAACAACGGAGGCATGTGACAAGATGCTGTCATGATGAAGATTGGAAACCTGCAGTCTACTTCATTCAGGTGTCCTAAAGTCCTCAACAACAAAGGATTATGTGTCTCGCTGAAGACAAACATATTAATAATTTTACTTTACTGATAGGTTTAATCCGTGCATTTATATTTGTGAAGCTTAATCATCATGTTAAATTTGCTCAAAATGCCACTAATTTAAATAATTGAACCTCTTCTTGCCATATTAGTATTATTTGCATAGAATTGCTCAATTTCAACAGGGGCATATAAACTAACAGTTATACAAGTCTCTGATTTCCAGCAGTTTTTCTTCAAGATAACTTTGAACTAACAATATATTTTCATCAGTGATATATTTGTTAGAGACCAATTCTGACAATTTACATGTACTTGTTCATTTATAAAGCTTTGCTATATGTTTTCAATTCAAGTCCTTATATAGTCCTTTGTGAGTATTTGGTTTAAACATATTTACTTCCACCAAACAAAGGGTAGAAAGGGACATGGGCTTAATGGTAACCAGACCTAGTACAATACAACACGAACATGCATAGATGAGTACGATCTGAACAAGTAATAATCATGTTGAAATGTAGCATTTTCAAATTTGAACAGACGCCGTTTGGAAAGACATTGCTATGAAAATAGGGTGGTCATCCTAAATTCAATTGATTCCTTGACTTGGTGATACATGTATTTTCTTGATTGAGATTCATCCCGCAAACTTTTTGATATGACACTACCCTACCACACTCATAGTTATATTTTTCAAGAGCAACCAGGAATGTACGTTTGTACTCTGCTTTTTCAGCAGCAGAGAATGAGTGCAACTATTTTTATTGTTAAATTTTACCCCTCTAAAAATGTGTGCATCTTAAATTTAGAATTCTTTTGGAAAATCTTCACTAAAGAAAAAAATTACACTTTATACAGAGGGATGAAAGACCTTTAGGAAGCATGATTAACAAATTACATGTAACTAATTTTAAACAGCAAAAAAATAAACCCAGGCCTTTTAAAAATCGAGTTTATTGGGTTTGGTGGTAGAACAGAGAGCAGTGGAGGGCTGGAGGCGAGGCACTGGGTCCTCCTGATTTCGGTTTGCAGTCTCGGACAACTCCGGGGGCAGGTGAAGTTTCTACAGACAAAAAAATGGATGTAAACTGTCACATACATCTCCATGTGATTATATATACTGTATACATTGTTATTTTCGCCCCGTGTTATTTTTGCCCTTCTACACTTGCAAATGGTTTTGCCCCATCTTGAATTCGCCCAGACATAGTTGTGCTTAAAGAGGGATAATTTGAGACATTGGAATTTGCCAAGTTTTAAATTCACCCACTGACAATGAGGGCGAAAGGGGTGAAAATAAAATTGGGGTGAATATTTACCTGTATACAGTACATGTAATGACATTTACAGTACTGTAAGTCAGAATATGTAAAACTTCTAAAAATATCACTTAACCAGTATATTGTGACATAGTAAAGCAACATCAAGAGATGCAATTTTTTTTTTTAGCCAATTGCATACTAATTGAGGAAATTTTATAACTGCTTCTATGTTGATATAAACATAAACTTACCTCTATAGTAAATTTTTTTCGCCTTAGTTTGAATGCAAAATCCAGTGTATCAGGCATATGGCATAGCAGTGAGTTTAGGCGGGGTAGCTGGACTATATTAAACAAACCTAAAAAAAGAAAACATTATCAATCAACTCTTGCAACAGAGACATAATGTCAAACTGTGGATAATTATGATCTCCAAGCATAGGCATCTTGTGTTTAGATACTAATGCCCTCCGCCCCCCCTACCCGACCCATAGTGTGGATTCTAATCATTTTACACTTTTGGTACATTTTAGAGTTTAGTCCTCTGTCTGACTGACTAAACTTTATTTATTTTATAACGATTGATAAACAAGTTCTACAACTTATATTCATATCGCTTGTTGGCACCGATGGTAGCGTGAGGGGGTCATTGATGTGGGAGGAAGCCAGAGGGTTCGGAGAAAACCCAGGGGGTGACCACCATACCCTATCACAACATCCATTGTTTATCATGGGGATCGTACTTGGGTCACAGCTCTGAGAAGCCAGTGCACGGTACACTATACTACTTGGACACACAAGCCCTCTACTGTATTGTATTCTATCAGGGCACTACCATATGTCAAACAAGATGGTGGTTATTGATCTTGTAAAATACGTTGGCAGTTAACTGGATTATTATCACAAGAAAATGTAAATCATGAAGGAATTATCTAATTCATTTTGATGGTTGCTTGTTTTGGGTTTTTTTTAACTTGAACTTTACCTACCCATTGTGTAATATTGTATGAATATTCTTTTGATACATACATTTAAACTTTGTAATAATGTTTATGTATGAAGTATGTAGGCAAATTAACAGTGAGTAAGCCACTGCGATAGATAAAATTTTTTGTGAATTCATGCAAATTATTAATCAAATCATTTGATCAGGAGATATGATAAATATGCATCATTAGAAGAGAATAATCATGAAAAACTTTTGTGAAAGATAGACCAGCAATTATAAAATGTGTCGATAAAAATCACAGGACTGGGGTTAAAGTTAGATACATTTTTCCATACATAAATGTCAAACAATTTCCGGCTTACCATGATATTCTTTAAATGCAGGGTTTTTCTCTTTGTCAGATCCAGCAAAACTATCCATGTGTAGAACTGTGTCGCACATCTTATGCAGTCTCCCGACATAACCTGGGATCTGTGTCAAGTCAAAAGAAAATTACTGCACAATAAGAGTCCTATCCCTCACTACTTGGTGTTTTCATATTCAAGGGTGATGATCCACTCCTATTCTCTTTATGAAGAGCGGTAAGTCACCCTTGGGCAGCAAAGATGTGGGGTTTTATTCATTTGTAGTTTTCATGTATTTAATATGGTCAACTTTTAGGAATGAGAAAATATATAAGACACAAGTATTGAAATTGTCTGATTTTTAGCAATGTACTGGTTATATAATACATGTAATTTAAAATCAACATATGGAAACTAGATGTTTCTAGATTTTATTCAATTAAGTTAATGTTTCATTTTATATTTTGACATACAAATGTATTTTGACAAGGTTGGCAACTCATAACTTGATCAGCCCATACCTGAAATAAATGTGTAGGCATGGTTATCATGCACACAGCAAAGGCAGACCTCATCAACACCCGGAGGGCCAGTAAGAACCTGGGGAGGGAGTAGTCCATGTCCTCCTGGTTACTGGCCAGACCCCCACACTCATCCCACAGAGGAGAACCCAGGGAGTGGACAGCTGTGAAGACACAGGGAAGACCCAAACATGGAGATCACACCAGGCAAACATATCATATTGCATTTTCAAGGGTGACATACTGGAATAAATCCAATCAATTTCAAATATACTGTAGATTCTTAATTAAACGCAAGGAATTAATATCTGCGTAAAATCGCGAGAGCACCCTTTGCAGATTTCAAAATCTCGCCATTATTTTCTGAGAATTGAGAACTATAAGAAATAAGGAGAAAAGTTCCACGTTCGCGATTTTATATTTTCGCGGTTTGATACAAAACAGCGGGATCGCAGAATTAACGATCTCCGATCCTCAGCAATGTTCGATAACTCTAAATTATCTGGATTTCTTTTATTCGTACCATAAATCTGACTTTTATACAGACAATTTGAATTAGTATTCTAGTGTTAGTATTACAATCAGTCACACAACTACATGCTTAGCGTAGTTGATCCACGGAGAACTACTTGTCAATTACATGTTGGTAGAGTTCGAGCCACCGATGCAGCGGTACTTTTTTTTCGAACTCAACTTGTTTATTTATCCCATTATGTTCATTTTAGGCAAATTTGCAATATCTTTGTAAAATGCATGGATACCATCTAAATATTTCATTTTATTTCATTTTATTTATAAAGTTTGAAGGAAAAATAAAAATTTTTGGATAAAAAAAATACTTTGAAGCTGAGGATCGGAGAACCTTAATTACTTGCGTTATATAAGGAATTTACAGTAGTCGATACTAGATTTTTTATTTTTACATTTTATAAGCAGTGACCTCTCTTATTCAGATCCTCAATCATCAAGTTTTCTTACCAATTCTTAATATGCTTCTTTTATCTGTCTGTTCTGTTGTACTAAAATGCCCTCTATCAATCTCTTCTTTGATTCTCTTCAATAAATACTTATACTTGGGATTCATATCTTGGCATTCTTTACATTCTCTGTACAAAGATAAAGAGTGTATTAATCATTCATGAAGTTATGAAAATAGAAGAGCAAATATGTACCAGTAATAATCTAAAGAATATTGAGTTCAACTTGTTCAGTGTTAATGGGAACAGTTCACTACAGACCTTTCCAGTTCCTCTATTCCAACAAGAGCTGGGTTTATAGATGAGATGAGCTGTGGTTCCATTACTTTAGTAAGGTCATAATAATGACCAAACTTAGAACTAGAGTGACCTGCCTGTAAGAGTGGATGAGAAAATCAATCACAGAATTCTGCTGGATGTACATGGAGAAATCCGAATTTGTAAATGTATAGTCATTGCTTATTCAATTAATGCTGTCATATATTTTCAAAATCTTCAAAAATTATGCACCTGACTGGCAGGTAAATGCTGATATCGCCATGCTATTTTCATGTTTTCTGACTGTTCAGCTGTGTTGCCCTTGGTCACATCACCTGGATCATCTAGTATTGGTCCAGGGAGCTCCTGTCAATATAAAAGCCGCATTTCAAATACCTATGATATGATGAGATGTAAAAGAAATAAAAACATGTCCTTAAACATGGTACAAATGCTGTAATTTTTTAAAACAATTTCATGTAGATGTTCAAGTATACAACTTTGATAATTTGTTGAGGATCCTGATCAGCACTAGTCAGTAACAAGGAATGGCCAGTCATGGCTGCCTCTGCAGAAAAGTACTTCAACAGTAGACGGGAATAGCTGCCGTACACATCTTCCTCTGTTAGAGTCAATATTTGTATGATTACTTGTACATTGTTCTAGAATAACGGTAAGTTAAATTCAAAATCCTTGTCAATACATGTATAGACTAAAATGTACTCTTGGTAAAAATGTACTTATGTTAAATAAATACACAGAATACCCACAAATGCCACTGTAAAAGATCCATCTAGTCTTCATGATCGAGTAACATTTCGTTTAAAAAACATTTTCCACAAAAAAAGATTTTTCTTTGATTTATATAAAATACATGTATGGAAAGCAAAGGGAGACAACTACTTAATTTTTTCGCAATCAGGATTCATCTTTGCTAGCCAAGGGTGAGGATCCAGGGTGTTTGACTCTATTCATGAATAGAGAAACACAGTGGATCCTCACCCTTGGCTAGCGAAGATGTTCTGATTCTGTATTAAATTTTATTGTACATATTAACTAAAAATTCGCCACCATATTCATATATCTGATTTGCTAAGCCTGTGGCCTTCAAAGGATAAATATGATAATTTATAGATTTGAAATGTTTTAGTTATTAGACATGACCTCCATATTTGCTAGCCAAGGGTTTATGATCCAATCTGCACCTCTATCTGCATTACTAGTAAGCTATGTCAAGGAAAACATAGGGATATCTCTTGTTTCATTGAAGAAGTACATGGGACTTTAAAGCCTAACCTTCTTACTAATCTATTTTGCATCTCTACTAGACAAGGGTGACTGTATTCACTCCTGAGAAGATGTTCTTTAACTATTAATAGTAGAATTACAACCCAGATAACAGCACAACAAAAAATCTACATTGACAAGAAAGAAAACTCAAAATAGAATACTGGTTAAAAAAAACCAATTACATAATCCATCTACACATGATATTACAGCTTCCAACTTAGATAATGATCAAAGAAGTGCATTAGATATCTATGAGTCTGTGTACTGGACATTACAATATATACCAACCAATTAAACATACTGTTCCAACAGCAAGTCCGCCACCTAGAAGATAATTTGAAAAATCGTCTTTTATTATGTATTTTCAAAGAAGTTAGATCGAGATTTTAAAATTGCTTCATTTCAAACAATAATAGGGTTAACTATGTTTTACAAAACATGCATGCATTAGAAGTAATGATCAGTTCTTTCATACTAAATCATTAAAAAATTAAACAGTAATTTAACAAAATATTGTTAAAAATATGAATGATGATTGTATACAAGAAATTTTAGCAAATTTTGTGATTGCTTATACAACATGGAAAGTGTTTACTAGACGAAGCACACAATGCACTATGAATGTCATATTCTAATGATTCTGAATCATTAATTAACCCCTTCACTGTAACTGCGTTACTGCTCTTTTGCAGGGCAAAATGACATAGTTTGGTGAAATGTGACGTAACGTCAATTGTTTCATTTACGTCATTTAATTATCTATCTACTGACATTTCGGCAAAGTATATCAATTTGCCCTGCAAGAGAGCAGTACCGCAGTTATCGTGAAGGGGTCTATTCTACAAAAATAATCTTAGTGAGCGCTTTGTTATACAGAAATCATGAAATTTTATTGCATTAAAATATCCATGCACGTTTACGAACTGTACATCTGTCCACAATGATGTTACCATGGTTACATTTAGATCGGACTTAACAAAACTGTTTAATTTATCACATCATCATACAGGATTAAAATCAGTACTGTATCAGATTTATGATCGTTATACTCAAATTTTTCATGCCAGTCAGGTTTCATTAATATCCTTAAGTTATAAAACGAAAATTAAGTGTCATAATACAGATACTGTACCTAAAGCTATCTTAAATTCAATTCCTGCTCCCATACAATTACAGTATCTCCATAATTAAATATTTTCGGACCAAACCAAAGCTTATTGCAAAAAGAATGGCACTAGCCACCAGCTGATCAGACAAACTTTTCACGCAGTCTCTGCATGTTCAGTTATAATTGAATTGTTTTACCTATAATATTGTCGAGAGAAGGAACGCCTGAGGAAATAAGTAGTTGATTGTTAAATAATGATGGTTTTGTTCCTGCTATTTGATTTATTTTAACTCGAGCTTTCTTCTGAAAACTCGTTGTAGCCATGCTGTAGTTGAAAAACGTAAACATCCGGTATATAATCGATAAAATATTCCACATTTAAGCTGATGTTCGATTCTTATCCTTGAATATTATACAATAAACAAATATACATAAATGTTGAATATTTTGATGGGAAAATATAGTTAATAGATTTAATCAAAACTAGCTTAGAACAAAGCTTATATAAAAATATTCACACTCTTTACGTTATCGCTTATAATGTCACTCTTTTATTTGGGGAGATAAGAAAGATTGTGTAAGTTTGTTAATATTTACAGATTTCTTTCACAAAATGGGGAAAAAAGCAATGGTTATTTGTGAACATTTTATTGTCATTCATTACCAGTTTAACCTTTTTAGATAAAGTCGAATTTTATCACTATTTTGTGTTGTACTAAATGTGTTTTTTGCAGACGACAGTTCCCGCGAAATGCTATGTATGATGCAGACGACAAACGTGGAAAACTGGAGTGTCCACGTATAGCCACCACAGATGAAAAGGTATAACGTATATTAATTTCAGTTTGAGTTTAAATTCGGAAATGGGTTTTAAGTAAAACATTGAGTCTTTGTTATGCTATATGATCACTAATTTAGAAACATATTTTTAATGCTCAGGCTAAAATCATCTGTAATGGACATTAAGGCCTTTTTGCAATGCAAGAAACTTCGACGCTCTCACAGACTGGAAGCTAAGGAAAAATCAGAAACACAAACGGAAAAAATGAAATTAGGATCTCTTGGGCACTTCAGCGTACTTCCTTTAGAGTTGAAATTCTTCATTTTACGGTATCTTACAGGTAATGTTACAAACTTATAGTATAGCATGAATAGCAACGCAAGTTATCTATCTTTTTTATTTATTAAAAAATTGATAGGTGTATAGATTTTTGCATTATTTCAATCACCTATTTCAGTTGAAGATTTAAGTATTTTGACAATAACATCAAAAGCCATGAGAAACTTGATAGAAGGATACCGTGTTCTGATGCCACTTATTCCAAGTGATCTCATGCAAAGACTTCATGTACCCAAAAACTCACAGGCCTTCCCCCATGATAAGCAAAAAGTCTTTCTGGACACATTTTACAGATTAGGTAATAGATTAATCTTCAGTTTTAAAAGAATAAATTTTTTTAATTATCTTGTTTTTAATGTTATATAACTTTAAATGTGAATATAACCTTTAAAGAATGGATTACCTGTATCAGAATTTGTCAAAATGTTTTAACATAGTTATAAGAATTCTTGGTATGATGATAAACTAATCAAATGTTGTAGAATTTGTCTGTTTAAATACCAATTAAGAAATGGATACTTGTCATCATAATAACTTTATTTATATATAGTTTACTGTAATGTTTTACTTTTTGTAGGCCTTCTTACCAAAAGGTCAACTTGTTTGTATGCAACTAGAGACAGACTCAAGTTTGTTAATGAGATTTTGACAAAGGTTTGTGAACTGGATCTATATAAATCTTTAAATTAACTCCTAACAGTTTTTTAACATTTACCTATTAAATTATTGTTGGAAAACATAATTATATTTATCAATTTAATATCATAAATAATAAAAAAATATAAATCAATAATTTTAGAACCTTTTTGACAAAATGACATAAATCCTGGAAGATCGAAAATTTTTGATAACTGTACACCCCCCCCCCCCCCATAACCATAAACAAAAAAACAAAAAAATAAATCACATGGCTACTTTCAAATAATCTTGAATACACTTTGTGCATGGTATTGCCTTAGTTTTAAATTCCTCTAAATGAATTTATATATTGAAAGAGAAATAGCTTCTTTTTTTGTAACCAAGCTCCTTCAATTCACATTTTCCTGCACTGCCGAGTACGTTTTATGTCTGTATGTCCCATTGTTTCAGATGATGTGCAATAATTCTGACTGTGATAACCTGACCAAGTGTATGTCACTGGCATGCTTTGGGAAGTTCCTCCACACTGTGATTGCTGGTTGGGACGATTCAGAATGTCAGAGGACCTATGATGCAATCACCCATCACACCTGTCTGCTGAAAAATGTCAAGCTTGTTATCAACAGCAAGCCAGGTACCATCACACTATAGAGTAAATAGATATGTCTAGAAACTGTAATTTTGATTCAAGCAATTTATTCATGTTTATAAGAAAAGCATTTGGGAGCACACTAACCTCTTTTCACATCAAGGATGTAGATAGATTAGCATTCAGCATTAAACTTGACATGCTTTATACATGTAGTAAACATTTTTTTCTAGGTACCCATGTCCAAACAGAGCATGAAGTAAGGACCTTCCTTAGAAGGGTGATACTGGACCACTGCCAGTCAATAGTGGACAGAGCATTCTGGTTGGGAAGAATCCTAAAACCGTGGCCAATGGTCCACCAGGCCAGGATATTGTTCCTGCTGTATGGGCCAGAAATCAATGGTACAATGATTGTCTGAAGGAGGCAGTTGACAAACCTTAATTAATCATCATAAAAAAAATTAAAATCCTAACTTCTGTTTAGAAACATTTAAATTACTGTACATAAGGAATGTTTACATAACATAACATAACATCACATCACATCACATCACATCACATCCACATCACCATCCACATCACATCACATCACATCACATCACCATCACCATCCACATCACATCACATCACATCACATCACATTACATCACCATCACCATCCACATCACATCCACATCACATCACATCACATCACCATCACCATCCACATCACATCACCATCACCATCCACATCACATCACATCACATCACCATCACCATTACATCACCATCACCATCCACATCACATCCACATCACATCACATCACATCACCATCACCATCCACATCACATCACCATCACCATCCACATCACATCACATCACATCACATCACATCACATCACATCACCATCACCATCCACATCACATCACATCACATCACATCACCATCACCATTACATCACCATCACCATCCACATCACATCACATCACATCACATCACATACATACATACATTCATTCATTACATACATACATACAAAACCCCAGAGAGTATAGTTACTCCATAGTGACATTTATATTTCTTGCACTGTAGGAGAAATTCAGTGGTATGAGTTCTGTGTTAGCACACCTGTTAACCCAGAACAGTCTGCGAAGCATTTTGGAGAGTTGGCCAATGCAGTGCAAATTCTACATGGCTATCGGCGTGAATGGACAGAGGATGATATCATTAGTATCCTGGATGAACTTACAAGTATGCATTTTAACACACACACACCCCCCCCCCCAAAAAAAAACCTTTCCATTACCAATAGTAGTAAGCTGAATTATTTTAATTCTTGTACAAATGAAGTACCAGTGTAGTTATGAGAAATATTTTGAATATTTCTTTTTCATTTTGAAGATTCTCCAGAGGAATGGATGGCAGAGAATGTGGCACACCTATTTATCCTTTGCGGTGATGTTATTACATCCAAAATGCTGATCAGCAAAGCCATTAATGGAAGAACTGTTGAACTTTCCACGATTACTACTTCATTTTGTGTGGTAAAAATGTCATTATTTCTATTGTACATAAAATGCTTGTTTTGGTCCCATTTTTTTGAGGTCATTTAAAGGATATCTCATTATTTTCACATTCTGGTACAATCATGTTCACACAATTATCAAAAGGATTTGACTCAAAACGATAACGAACCATCTACATGACTGGACCAAGTTTGGAGATGTACCAGAGGTCAAATGCTTCAAGCTCTTTATCTATGCATTATACTGATTACTGGTAATAATGAGTTTTACGTACAGGTACTTTTCTACACAATCCTTCACCTCGTTGATTCATAGGATATAATGGTTAAAAAAACCCACTACCTATCTATAAACATAAAGCACTTTATTGTTTGATTTCTATATTCATTTTTGGCACAACATACTGTAGAGTCTAATAGTTTTGATGTATCTAGATCTTTTCATAATCAGTATTTTTTAATTACCTGGTACATGTATATATATACATACATGTATTTGCAAAGATTAAATATTTTTCTATCAAATCTTAATTCATTATTGTCCCCCGCCGCAACGCGGAGCGGGGACATAGAAATGTGTCCGTGGGTCCGTGGGTCCGTGGGTCCGTGCGTCCGTGCGTCCGTGCGTCCGTCCATCACACTTTTTTGTAAGCGCTCTCATGCCTACAAATTTTGACAGATTTTCATTACATTTATACCAAATGTTTATACACCTATTACCTTGGTCAAGTTCAAAAATCAGCATTGGTCGATACTTTTTGTTGGAGTTATGGGACTCTGACCACAATAATGACTCCGTTTTATCCAAAAATTGACCTTGTAAGCGCTCTCATGCCTACAAATTTTGACGGATTTTCATTAAATTTATACCAAATGTTTATACACCTATTACCTTGGTCAAGTTCGAAAATCAGCATTGGTCGATACTTTTTGCTGGAGTTATGGGACTCTGACCACAATAATGACTCCGTTTTATCCAAAAATTGACCTTGTAAGCGCTCTCATGCCTACAAATTTTGACGGATTTTCATTTAATTTATACCAAATGTTTATACACCTATTACCTTGGTCAAGTTCGAAAATCAGCATTGGTCGATACTTTTTGCTGGAGTTATGGGACTCTGACCACAATAATGACTCCGTTTTATCCAAAAATTGACCTTGTAAGCGCTCTCATGCCTACAAATTTTGGAAAAAATGGGTGGTCGGGGTAAAAAAATGTTCCTCCAATTTAATTCTGGAACAGCCCTGAATGTTTGAAAATATCGCAATTTCATATACTGTGAAATCATTAGATTTCGTGGTGGTTCAATTTTCGTGGAATTCATGGGTACCTCTCATCCACGATTAACATCCTACACGAATTAATAAATAAGGGTAATAAAATCATATTTCCTTTGTAGGTTTTAGAGAATACACGAAATTACGTCCCCACGAACCTGTAAAATTTAAGCAATCCACGAAAATTGGCCCCCACGAAATTTAATGATTCCACAGTACAGTATACTAGTATACTGCTTGAACGGCGGGGGACCCAGGAATTCTATTCTTGTTTTTTAAATGAAATTTTTACTTAATTTAGGTTTGTGTGAAGAACAGTTTCAGCTTGTCGTATGTCCTTGGAATGATACACAGCATTATTGGAGCGATGGATAAGCCAAAGGATAGACTGCACTACCTCAATGGTTTGATGGACATGTTTAGGGAGCTGATTTTGGATTTACATGAATTCTCTGATCAAGGTAAATAATCTTGAGATTGTATAAGCAAGGTCTTTATAAATTCATCATTTAAGCATTTCTGCTCTTTACTTTTACTGAAAAGTAGTAACAATTGTTTGCAGTCATGTGCAGTGACCATGCAAATGGATCAGAAAATAAATCTGTCTTCATATTGTATTTACTCAGATGAGTCTGAATATGTCACATTAATATTTTCCATTATCATTAAGAGTTTTAAAAAGTCAAAGCTTTATGTTTACTTACATAAACAGCAAGTCATCCTTAATCATGAACATTGTAACATATAATAATTTGAGATTCCCTTAAGGGATCAAATTGAAACCTGATCTCCTAAAATATATATATTTTACACACGTTATCCATTATGTTTGTGAAATACTATATGAATCAATCAGGCTTCATCATGAATAAAGAATTCAAATCCCTAATAACCACCAACTTTAATTTGTGTGGCCTCTAATGAAATACCAATGTTGCATATTCACACCATTGAGAAATGTCGTGTAAATCTTTGAAATTGCATGCATGAAAGCAATTAGTGATTAAATATTTATGCATATACACGCACATGTTGAATTTTCACACGAGAGTGCGAAATCTACAATGAGAAACTGAATATACACTGTATATGTTAATGGCATATTAGCCTATACAGTGAGTTCTGTACATACTAAAATTCAATATTTGTTACTAATCCATTATTTTAACAACAAATTAGCCTTATGTTTATCTCTTTTTATTCTCCCAAAGTTAAAAATGAAATTCTATGGAATTTTGTACAATGTTTAGTAGAAGGAATTGGTTAGCTATGGGATTGCTGCCCTGCTTCCATGTATTCTTGATAGTTTTGGTTTATTGCAGAAGATGGACGTGAAAATGACATGTACTACATGGTCACAGCTCTCTCCGAATTCACAAAGAAAATAGTTGTCTTGGCTTTCAAGAACATGCTGACAACTTGAGTTTCTAAAGACTATCACAAAGGATGCTGGCTGTGATTCCGCAATGAAATATATGACTTAAACTTTGTCCAAAATTACTTCTCCTTACAGAACTTAAAAAAGAATTAATGAATACCGTAGCCATGAGGAAATACCAACAAAAAATTCTGAAAAAGTTTTAACTTTTTAAAGCTGTTTTTTTTTTTTACACAATTGTGTTGAATGTACACATGCAGTATCATGTGCACATTGTTACTTTTTTTTACCTGTCTGTGATCAAACTCTGTCAAAACCTGTGTATATCGCATTATGTTTTGTGATTAAAGTGTTAATATTTAGCATTTTGTTTAACGTCTTATCATGAACATATGTATTGAAAACTTGGACTGTTAACTTGTACAAATTGTGCCCCAAATCAAATAATTCCAAATATCATTAAATTGCTTCCCCTCTTAAGTATTCAGCAATGAACAGTATATTTTACAGAATTAGGACATCTGCAGATACTGAATTTAGTAGAATAGTCTATTTATACCAGGAAAAGAGGAAATGTATTCTAGACTAACAATAGTTGGGGTATTTCTAACAAGTACCGGTACAACCAGAATTAGAAATAAAATATAAATCATTGATATCCTGTCCATGAATATTAATGAAGAAACTAGGTAACACAAAAAGATATTTATTGCACAAAGGCATAAAGTATAACACATAGTAGAACTATTTCTCTACTGACAAAGATATCACAGATAATGAGCCTCTTCATCCAGACTGTCATAAAGCTGAAGGTTACACAGCGACTCAGTTACCACTCAGTTATACTGTAATTATAAACACCAAAACAATCTGTACTGTGTCTTGTGTCTTATATGAACATTGTTGTAAAATGCCTATACCTTACACATTAACAAATGTTGGCAGATCCATCCTGCATACACTACAGCATCTAGTGATTATTTTCAATTTTTGGCAAATCATACAAATGTTAAGTAGACTACCTAGCTCTATGGGCCAGTGAAAAAATATGAGGCCACCTAGAAAACATGTAACCTTCAGAGCATTGGTGTTAGTTTAGGCCAAAAAAATTAATGTGTTGGTTCTCAGGCACTGCATTGCATAATTTTCTTGCCCTTTGAAAAGGGAAATAACTAAATTTTAAATTGTTATAAATATGAAATTTGAGTAATATTCCAATAAAAAACCTGCCTGTTGCATTATATTTTTAAAATTTTGGCCCGAGAACCAGTTCATTATTTTTTTTTGCCTTAACACTGGTCAGATCTATTAAAGAAAGTATGCACCTTTACATTGTAACACTGTAATCAGGTGGAGTGGAAAATATAGGAACGTGGAGAGAAAAAGTTTGATTGTGTTGTGATGAAAACTCTTGGTTTTCAGCTGAACGCTGTTTCATGGAATACGGTGGTTAAGTGAATAAAAAAACAGAAAATTACCAGTACAATACATATAAAAAATACAACACAGAACAAAAATATATATGTCATAACAGTTGTAACAGGTCAAATGGATTTTATCTTACCCCCATATATATATAAACACAAACCTATAGAGTACATACCAGCAAAGATAATGAATGTCTAATGTAAATATAGATGTACCAAATCGTAATTAATAACTGCAAACATTAAAAAAGTTTGCCAAAGTAATAACTTCGCCAAAAATGTGAAAAAAAACAAGTATTTAAAAAGGTTTATTCAAGATATTTTACCAAGATATAAGCTTATCTGGTGTTCTTAAATAAAAAGAAAAAGCCTTTGTTTTAGAGTGAGGTAGGTTGAAATGAGATCCATAGATGCAGTTATTTGCATATGATCAAAATAAATTTAAGCTTCAGAAATATTGAAAAGATGTTGAAAAATTGGATAATTTTCTGTGTTCAAACATGCATATGCGTATTTTGTGCACTTACAGCATGTCAAAAGACAAGTAAAACAATTATTAGCCTGATATAAACATGTACATGTATATGATAGTGCCTGCCCGCCCTAGTGATATAAACATTTAATTATGTTCAGTGCATCAAGGACATTTTAATGAAAACAGGAGAGCAAATTTCTAATCAAAACATGTTATAGTACATGTATAACCATGTAAATAATAATTTTTTTAGTCAGAGTATTGAGACTTTAGGTAGGATTATTACTATCTAGTAGATTAGTATAGGATTTCCATTTTTATATTTTTCAGAACAAGAACTGAATTTCCATATTGGCCCCCTATAATGAGTGAGGAAACCCTCTCCCTATGTTTAGTACACAAGTTCACAATTCTTACATTAGAATTGTCAGGAATTTTAGATAATGTTAGAATAAATACACATAAAACTACACAAATGCACCAAATACACAAATTGCTCAAAGTGTTCACCAGTACAGACATATGAGTATATATATATAAGTAATAAAAAAAAATTGAACACAATACTTTAAATAAATGCAAGATTGATTCTAAAAAGGTTAAAACTATGACTAGAGAGATCTCCTTTGTATAAAAAGGAGGAAACAACAGGAATTTTCTTAGAACAAGGTGATGAGTAGGTTACAGTGTGCCTAAAAACAAACAGTTAAAATGAAGAGTATAGGATACATGTAGTTTGTTAACTAACAGAATCTTTTCTACACATGGTAACTGTCAACACACATCTGTGTACCGGTACCTGTCCATGGCAACAGGCATAGGTCATACTTCTTCTCCATTACCTTCAAACATTCAACATGCCTATCTATACAAACAATATCATTTAAAACAAATATTTTACATGATTGATTTGCCCATTGACTTTGTACCTCATGCACATAACTGGGATGTTTTATTCTTTTAATATACAATATTTGGAAAAAAGTAATATGCAATGATTTACAGTAAAAAATACTCTTAAAGCAACCGGTGCTTCAAATGTAGAGACTGTTATCTGAAGTATACGTAATTATAAGAAAAAAACGACAACAAAAAATATACACATTTGGTCACATATTTTGCCATTGAAAATATAAGATAATGTTACTCTCTTTCTGTATGACATTTCCCCATTTCCATATTGCACAAAAATGAGCCTTATAAAGCAGAGAATACTCTGTCCCAAGTAAATCGTATGATGCATTTAAAAAAAAAAAGATATGTAACAACTTCATTTACTACATCACAAGTACATCAATGTTAGACAGACACGTAACAAAAACTCTGCCCTCTAACAACAGAGGAGATTTAACAACTACACATACTGATCAACAAGTACATAGCTATAAGAATCGGTAACATTCAACCCTCCATACACAACCATTCAATGCTAAAATGCCAACAAGTAGGTTCTGACATTAGACAGCCACCCACTCTACCACACTCTTGCGTATAATAGCGTACTTCTGGTATAATTGCGTACTGCTGGTATAATTGCGTACTGCCAATTTAGCAGAGTCTGCCTCTGACCAATAGAATCATTCAATGCTGCATTCAGCCAGGGCAAGGTCAGTGGTGAGGTTGGCAGTTGGAAACAGGTTCAGCCAAGTCCTTCTCATATTCACACAGAGCTTGATGTATAAATTCATACTGTTCATGAGTTTGGATCATTCCACCTCTGTTAACAAAGAACAAATAAATTAATATCATTCATGCATTTTCAACATACCTACTTACACATCGTACTCAATAATGTGAAATTTCCCCATTACTTACTGTGATTGACAATTGGTTAAATTAATTGGATCATCAGAAACCAAAGAGTACCTGTCACTTCTCATGTTGCACACAATGCCTAGCACATCCACTGACTGCTCCTCTCTCAGCTGTCTCATGCCAGTGCTGATAGCAATGAAGCAACCTGTTCTTCCAATACCAGCACTACAGTGAAAAAATAACCATGACAATTACCCAATGTACAAATTTCTGTTTCTCTTTCAAATTTATCCCGTCAAAAGTTACTACCAGGTAATCTATGAAGGAATAACAAAATTTGTGCTACAGTATTTTCCAGAAAATCATTAGCTAAAACGCAGGTATGAAAATCTTTGTGCAACATTCAAGAATATTTGAAATAGCATAACTATTATAGAAGTAATTGATAATATATGTGTATAGAGAAATAAAAGCATGTGATACCTGCTGAATGAATTGATCACTACTTGGTGGATACCTACCTACAGTGGACAATGACTGGTCCCCGGGCCCTGGTCCTGTCCCCCCGGTACCGCCGGAGCTCCACCTCCTGGATCAGCTGTAGCAGCATGTGTGGGGACTGGGTTGGCTTGTGGTCAGGCCAGGCCGTGTACCAGTAATGTAGCACATGCTGAACTTCTCCTTCACTCTGAGAATAAATAATGCCAGACACTTACTGCAAGGGAAACTTCCTGTTTTCATGGGAACAAAGCTTTACAAGATTGAGAAGCTTAGGATGTATGTACATGTATATCAGACTTCTTTAATAATGGCCCCTATTAGATTATTTCTTCTTTATGGCCCCATCTGATCATTTCTGCTTTATTCCCCCATTTAGTTCAATTAATCTTTGGGTGATTTCAAATTTAACAAACAGTACACATTGACCGGTACATAAGGATTTTTCCAGCGTACTTACACGTAGTAGTAGATGTCTGAGAACGTAGCCCTGCTTATCAATGATACGGTCCACCTTCACCTCAATGTCTCCGAAAGCACACCAGGTCTCACTCTCCTCGGGTAGGTAGTTCTCACATTTTGTCTGTGTAGATAGAATACATGTGTTATACATAGGTTTAGTTTGTACAATCTGGTTTCTTATAAGAGATGCATTAAATCATATGGATACCACTGAAAAATTTGATAATGCATTTCTGATCATTTTCATTTGATATGCATCGACAGTAATTTATAAAAGATGAATGTACCGATACTCTTGAAAGAATTTCTCATCTTTTTGTACATGTGTTGGCAATAACTTTAAAAATATGCATGTAGTGATGAGGATCCCTTTTAGGGATAAACATCTGTGCATACCATTTTTCCTATGCACTAATTAAGATCTACATACACCTCTGAAAGATTTTTTTTCTGAGAAACTATACCATTTGATACAATTAGACTTTAGGGCTCTTTGATGTTGATCATTTTCTACCATTTTCTACCTCTTTTACTAGAGGTAGAGATTGGACAAAAATAGGAGTAAAACATGATAAATTATTTTTTTTAAACAACCAGTTAATCGCAATGGACTGAAACAGCTACAATTTATTAAATGTATTTTGTAAAGTTTGGTCAAGGCTAATAGACATAAGGTCAAGGCTAGTGGATGTAAGGTCAGGGTTAAATAAAACTGTTAAACTAGGCAGACTTGTCTAGTACACATAATAAGTACCATAATATCAACCCTAAGTAAGTAAACATAAACGAACAACTGGTAATATTTGTACTACCTGGTAATTTATATAATGAAAGGACAATCTGTGTAGCAGAGGCATTGGCATTGCCTGCTGCCCATTTCCATTTTGATTCTTTCACACCATAAATATAAGCTTAGTTTAACACACAGGATGTGTAATGAGACCTACTTTGGCTTTCTCCTTCAGCTTTGTTATCATGACAATGATTGGTGACTTTTCTATCCACACCATCCTCCAGAAGTCCACAATGGTGTGAGACATAGGGCCCTGTGTGGCTATGTAGGCCTTCTCTTCTCCTTCATATCCCTGCAAGTCAACATTATACAATCACTGCCAAGCTGTTACATACTTTAATCTAGCATACAATACCTTTTAACATTTTTGGATTGTGTAACTTCAGCTTTTTACAACATATTTCTCATATTTTCTCAAAAGGATAAAGTTGTGAGTTTCCTTTGTGAGATGAATCTAATTACGCCTGGCAAACACAAGGGAAGTTCATAGATCACAATACTTGGTATCAGAGATTTGTAACTTAATAAACATTATTGATTATAAGCTTCAAAACCAATAAATGATATTGTAATACAATCTTGCTAGCATTGCAAATTCTACATTACACAACTGGACCAGATAACTGGAGCCATTTCAATAAGATCAGAACTTTCAGTATGATATAACTAAGTAGGCCTAGCTCACACATAAAAACAAGTTGAAATTGATATGGCCTCGAGTGAAATTTAAACCAAATGCATAGGCAAAGCTTTGAGTTTAACTAATGTTGCTGATTTCAATGAGCCATCTGAGTTGCTGAAAATTTAATACACAGGCCAACATCAGATCACTGTTTGACATAACTAACCATAGTCCATGGCTCTATCTGTTGCCTAACAATATTAGAAATAAATTAAAAGATTTTATTGATGTCTGTCTTACTCTGATGTAGTTGGCATTGATGTATGACGACAAGGGGTCCCATTCACTATCAGGAAGGATAACTCTGCTGTGTTCATCTGAAATCACAAATGGCTGGTACAGTACATCTACCAGGTTATTTCTGGCACTGGTCTCTACTTATTCTTAACATACCTTGGTCATTACCGGTTTAATATAAAAATTAAAAATAACCACAATACAATAATTCAAGAGGCAATACTACTTTCTACTTGTAAATCCTGATGATATATACCTGTACTTGGCAACAGTGTATGGAGAAAAAAAAAACAAATTAAGTACTGCATTAAAAAAAAACAAGGGCACCGCAAAGCGGAGCATCCCCTTGCGAAATGAAAATATTGTGCGGGGAAATGCATTATTAGTGATAAACATGTAATTGAAGAGACCAAATATTTAACTTGTTAAAAACCTCTTTGAATTAAAATATTCGTTTATTCCTATACCCGTGCACGCTCTGCATGAGGCATATTCATGGGGGTGGGTGCATTTACGTGGTTGTACAATTCCTCCCATTAATAGCAAAAACACACTACAAACGTGTTAAACTTTAGTAAAGTAGTTTTATAAATTCTCTTTATTCAGTGACAACTGTGGCATACATTACGCATGTAGACAAAGAAAGATTCATATAGAAAATGAAATGTAGCTAAGATCTCAGACTGGTGATTTATAGTCTGCTCTATGGGAAAAATTCGAGTTAATATATCGTAATTTTAACCCAATATATTAAAAAGAGTAACATATCTACATTTTTTCATTTACCGATTTACATGAAATGAATTCCCAGTTAATCATGTTGACATTGAAAATGAAATGTAGCAAAGATCTTAGACTGGCGATTTATTAGTCTGCTCTATGGGGAAATTCGAGTTAACATGTCGTAATTTTAACCCAATATTTTAAAAAGAGTAACATATCTACATTTATACATTGAACAATTTACATGAAATGAATTCACGATTAATCATGTTGACGATATTCGTCAAAGTCTCTTCTGAATTATGAACATGTTCTTCGAATTCGTTAAATATAGCCTGACAGTTGGCTAAGACAGCTGCTTGTTTTGATTAAATTAGAGTGAACTTAATCTCCTGCTTGCTTCTGTTTTCACTTTGGACATCCTTCTAACTCCCCATTTCTCAGAAACGTTTGCTTCCTACCTTTACAAGGCCTACATCCAAATATAAAGAATCAAGTTGTTGATTTGATATGTTTACTTTCACGAACAGGAAGTCGAACATAAAATTTCTAAGTGTTGTAATTTTAACGATATTTTAAAAAATATTTAACAGAATTCCTTGAAAAGGAATAGGGTTTGTCCTTTAACCATGCTTATGAAGTATACAAAGTTTGATGAACATACATGCGAGGGTTTTCTTTGAATTTTGCTTAAAAGGCTGAAATGGACACACATACATACACACACACGCACAGCAGCGATGCTATATCCCCTTCGCAACAAGTTGCGCAAGAGGATAATAAATCAGTAGAGCAAATGCTAAAAATTAATAGAGATGTCTTTTTTGTTCATTTTTGTTCAATCTGAGCAAGATTAAGCAAATTGGAAATAATCTATGGTCTAAAACTGATTATAAAGAGATTGGCTATGACCTTCACATTGACTTGATTCAAGGTCATGCACGCCATTAACCAAACAGCTCTGTTTAAGTAAAGCATTAGACAAATAGGGCTAAGTGGAGAGTATATATGCTCTTAAAATAGGATTTTTGCATGGTCTGGTATGACCTTGACACTTGACCTATAAACATCATTCAAGGTCACTGCATATCCTTTGATCAAATGCACCATGTGGGTGAAGTAGAAGCCAGTTTGGCGCAAAGGGAGAGAAGATATGCACCGTACAAGGATTTTTTATATAATTCTGCTAAGACCTTCACATCTGACCTTGAAAATTGGTTCAAGGTCACTACAAAACCTTTACTCAAAAGCTCTGTTAATGTGAAGTATGAGCCAAAATTGGTTTAGTGGAAAGTATATATGCTCTGAAAACAGGATTTTTGCATGGTCCAATAAGACCTTGAACTTTGCCCTACAATTTTCATTCAAGATCAATGCACACTCTTTGACCATAGACACTCTGTGAAAGAAGTATGAGCCAGATTGGACCAAGGGGAGAGAAGATATGTCCCGGTCAAGAATATTATATATATTTCTGCTATGACCTTAACCATAGACCTAGAAACATGGTGTAAAGCCACTGCACACACTTTACCCAAAGGCACTCAGTGGAAGAAGTATGAGCTAGATTGGGTCAAGGGGAGGGAAGATATGCTCCGGACAAGAAATCTCAGACAGACAGAGGGATGGACAGAAGGACGGATCACTACTGGGTGCCTGCGAATTTTAATTATTTATTGATTTAATAAAACCCAACTAGACATTGAGAAAAATCCAAAGGATAAAAATGCATTTTATATAATTGGAGTATAACAATGTAGGGAAGTTTACTTGGTATAATGGTCCGGTATCGGTTCTTCATTCCTGATCCTGCCACATAAACCTTTTCCGGGTGATTCATGGGAATTTCCTACAATCAGATTGTTGCAATATATAGATTCTGTAGTCTATATAAGCTACAGTGGTTATTCTGAATTATGTTTGATAAACACCAGTAACCTGTTCTTTTAGTTTTTGCTTAACAAAGAAAATATATAAGAAATCTTAGAATCTGTTGTTCAAATTTCATGAAGCCCTGTCTACAAATTTCTTCAAATTCTCAGCATCACATTAGATGTTAAGCTTCAAATTTATGCAAATTTATATTAAGGATTTAAGTTCAATTTCAACATGTTTATGATGGGGGCCTGAATTTAAGATTAATTTCAACATGTTCATGATAGGAGGCTGGATTTATGTTTAATTCAACGTGTTCATGACGGGGGCCTGGATTTAAGTTTAATTCAACATGTTCATGATGGGGGCCTGATTAAAAGAATTGTACACTGTACAAAAGCCATACCCAAAATTCCTCATATAGGACTCTACTGTTTTTGATTGCATTGCGTAGATCTCTGCGACTCAGTCTATTTCCGGCAGTAAGTAAATATTCCAGTCCGGTACTGTAAAGATATCAATAAGTCACATCAAACCTCACCGACAACTTCCTGCTGTAGGAGTTTATTATCATGACATTGACTGGATTGATATTCGTTACAGTTTTTTTTTTACCCTTCTTTGGGAGGAGTTCCTTCCCAGCGATTTGTCTCGGGGGAAGCTGCCTTAAGATCAATTTTCAGTGAAGCGCTCGATCCTCTTCTATATTAGAAAAAGAAAGAGAGAAAAACTAGATGTTAGCATGCACAAAAACAATTCATTTTTGATGATCAAGACACCATGTTAACTTTCCTTCTATCATTTTGATAGCAAGATGTTGGACAGAATCCCATGACTTATTGATCTATAGAATTAATGATAATACACATTGTAGTGCTGGTTGTTCCAAATATCTGATTTCACAAAATGGTGGAGATGAAAAAAAAAACTTGCCCATAAAACTGTAGATATTATGTTACTTAATTTTTATCTTGTCCTTTAGCTAATCATAAACCCTATGTTGAAAAAGGTCTTTAATGATACAATGTGAATAATTTTCTATCATACATACACGTACATACTTTACACAGAAAAACCAAAATATGATTATCAAATAGCTCATGAAGGTAACTTTGTTCATAAAGAGTTTCACATAATCTAACATAAATAATTATGATATCAAAGAACTATATATGATATTAGTCAAATTTGGCCCCCATAATTTGCCATTTTTTAAAGTGTTTCAGGTACATTAAATTGTTGTGTTATTTTTTAGAAGAGTTGATATAAACTATATTTTTCACCTATTCATTTGATTAATTTGCACGCACTGGCAGTATATGACGTCAGAAGTGACGCTATTTTTATAATTCAATCAAAATCAGTCATTACTTGACATTTTTCTTATCTTTTTTCGAATCGGAAATATAGAGCGATGCTTTGAACAAGAACAAAATTTTTGTCATTTATAAGTACTGACTAGATACATCTTTGGTGAAAATATTTTGTTTGTTCAAGCAATCGCTCAATGTTTTCTTAAAGAAAAACTGCTTGAAAACCAGTCATTTTACGCTAAAAATGCGAAAATGGCGGGAAAAAGTAAACTTTATGATGTCATATTTTTAAATTGTGGGCACTTTATTCAAAATAAAAATTATGAATAAATTTCAAATGTATATCTGCATGTACAAAGAAAACAAAGAATTACAGTAAAATGATGATGTTCATTTTAGGGGGCCATTTTAGGCTCAAACCATATATAGTCCTTTGATAAACAAAAACTTTGCTATTATAGCAACAGTTTCCAACAATTCAAAGATAAAGTCAAAATAAGGATCATTATTTCATCAATGCTCAATAACATGAAAAATTATTACTTAGAAAACATACTTATGTTAAATTTTATTAACATATTTATTACAAAAACAATTTACTGGAAAAACAAGCCTGTCATAATTTTGTAAATACTTTTTTTACAATAACAATTTAAATTTGATGCATCCGCATATTAAATACCCATGCGTATTTGTTTGACAATAGAAAACGCGTACTTAACCACCAGTGTAAATAACCACTTTTACAGTACTTAGGTATCTGATTTCGTTAGATGAGTTTTTTGGATGAGTGTACAAAATTGTCAGGATACACACACAAGTGAATTGGCTTACACAGATTGTACCTATATAATCCATACAAACAAATAACACAGATTTTTTGTGTGATATGGTCAAAGGAGATTAAGTGTAAGTTGAACTCTAGTGGATTTTTCACAGATTTTTTGTGTAATACGGTCAAAGGAGATTAAGTGTAAGTTGAACTCTAGTGGATTTTTCACATTGTCATTATGGAAAAACAAATTTGTTCTTGATGTAATAAATACTCAGTATATGTATTTTGGACAAAAGACCAACCATTCTATTGTAACAGAGACACTTTTTACCTCTGCTGGGGTTTAAACTCAGGTCTTCTGGCACACAAATCCAGCATTCTACCGATTGAGCTAAAGGGTTAACCCACTAGCCAGAGCTAGTAGGATTGCCATATACCTGACTCTACCACATTGTCCCCCTCGTAGGAAAGAGGCGTCCTCGACTCTTCCAGAGTGCAAACACCTATGGGGCGAAGTATTAGTGACAATTGCTCTTACCCGCCAGGTCGCAACGTGGGCGCCAAATGTAACAGAGACACTTTTTGCCTCTGCTGTAATGTGGTAGAGTCAGGTATATGGCAATCCTACTAGCTCTTGCTAGAGAGTTAACCCTTTAGCTTGATCGGTAGAGTGCTGGACTGGCATGCCAGAGGACCCGGGTTCAAACCCCAGCAGAGGCAAAAAGTGTCTACGTTACACTATCACACATCACTTACAGTTCTTGTTATATTATATGTGTATTAAACACTTCATGGTTCAACTACCGCTAAACATCAACTAAGTTGTCTATCCCATTTAGTAAAAATTCAACTTTAAGAAATATGAGATGCAAGTACTTTGGAAACCTGACATGAATAAGTTTGCTAACACATATCTTTTAATACATAGTTTTCAATGCTGCTGAAGTGGAACACCAGAATATTACTGTCAAGAACAGAATATAAGTGTGATAAGTTCAGTATAGGATATATGAAGCAGAGCAGACACAAAAAGAAAATACTATATACAAGGTTATTTTCACCCCTCGTAATTTTCGCCCTTTTTGCCCGCTCACAATAAGGGACGAAAATAAAACAGGCAAATAATTCCCTGTATAATTCTATTTGCTTCCATTAACTGTGGAAGATGTAAATATAAAAGTACATAGAAACACAGTTAAGTGATAAACTCTCAATTTATAACAATTAGCCTTCAACCATCGGAGAGGATTTATATAGGCAATGCCTGCTATCTCATCCGTTTATGTGATGCATAATAAAATATTGTTTAAATTAATTAACCTTTAAATTATAGCATCTAACAAATTGATCACAAAAATAATGTGCACTTGAGAATTTTTTCATATTAAACAATATCATAATTGTATTTGACTTTTATAAATCATATCTTTTCCCAAAAAATCTTAGTTTAATCATTTCCATTTTCCTTGAAGTAGTTTATGAAGTTTTTTTGTGCACCATCTTTCAAGATCTATCAACATCAAAAGATACCCTATGTTAGAAAATTGACTTTAAAATCTGAGTGTATCTTATGTTTGGGGAAACCAATAAGGCCTATGGTTTCGTATAACATATTGAAATGTGACATGATAATTAAGTATTGTTCTTGGGAATTATCTGTTGATAACCTTTTTTTTAGCTAAAAACATGAAATTTTACCAATTCAAATGTAAATCGATAAATAGACTGAGAATTTTTGTGTGTTTTGTTATCAAATGATTAAATTGTAACCTTGGTTATAAATAGCTACATGTTTTAAATTATATTTTATGATAGTAGCATTTATTAATGTATGCAAATATTACGGAAGAGTTTGAATTTCTTTTGAATTAACTTTTCTAGAATCAATTATATAAACTTAAACAAGAAAACTGGACAAAACTATAGAAATGAACTATGATCAATTGATTTTATGGTATATTGAATATCATACATGTATGTTTTGATAATATACCCTAAGAACCACTCTTACTTATGAGGATCTTCACAAGTCAGGGGGTTTTCTGTCCACTCTGCATGGGAAGATGGTAACCGTGAGGTGAGCAAACTTTTCTCTCTGTTTTTCATTTTTTTTCATTTGTATCTTTAACATTTTAGGAGTACTTCCCAAAGTGTTATTATAGTAGACTTGCTTACACTTACTGCTAAGTTTCCACTTACTGCATGTCAAAGTCATCATTTGCCATAAATAATAAAATATCTTTCATTATTCTTCGTCCTCTTACGTACATTCATAGCTAAATATGCAGTATCCAGCGCATGCGCAGATAATGACCACTCATTCACAGAAACAATAAAAGTTTTCCCGCCACTACCCATCATAGTTATAATCTCATCTGAAGAATATACTCTCTCCTTATAGTCTTACGTATACCTGTACAGGTATTTTATTTAAGTACTTGGCCTAGTCCATTTCAGAGTACCCAAATGCTTGTAGAACATACACATACATACTTGACAAGATATTCACCTTTCTAAGAGGCCCTTTGCTTTGATTTTCTTGGCCTGTGTCTGTACTGGGGCAACACAGCCCTTAGTGACAAACACTGGGCTTCCCTCTGGTTGGATCATCACTGGGTGTTTCACATCGGGTTTGATGGAGGGGTAGAATATCTGCTGAGGCTTCAGGGAGGGGTAAAATACTTGTTCAGGCTCGGTATATTCCTCCTTCACATCAACTTGTTCTTCTTTGTTTCTTCTCCGGCAGCAACAGAAAATCTGTCATTCAAAATTTCTCATGATATCAAACAAATTTTCACTTTGAAACTGCTTGTAAAATATGACAGAATACTTGATTTTACCAACAGATAAATCAAGAACATTTTTACCAACACTGTAAGTCAAAAATGATGTTTATGGTTTTACTGCGAGATTTGATTTTTACAGGTAAAATCTTCTGAGACATTTTACATACCACTACTGCCATCACCAGTACTATGCACACACTGCAAGCAGCTGCTAAATAGGGGAAGTAACTCTCTGTCCAAAACTTTGCTGAGGTTATCAATGGCGTCTACAAAATAGGTTCGTATTTATTGCTTAAAACTGATACATGTAGTTATGATTGTAATGTACAGGAAGTTTTTTAGTTCATCAACCCACACACTTACCACAAAAAGGAAACACACTTCACTCCTTGAGGCATATGACTCCTATTCTTAATATCAATATTTACACTGTACATATATACATTAAGTGTTAAGGATATATTTGAATTGAAATTACTCACAATCAATCAATCAATATATCATAATCAGTCATCCACTTCATACAACTATCAATCAATGAACAACAGAGTAGCTTTTAACAGAGCAATTAAATTACTGGTACTTATAATATAATTCAGTTTATTCTGATTTTTTTTAACTTTTTCAATCTTAATTAATAACAACATGCTCTTCATATTCACTCTTCAATATTGTCACTTAATAGTATATGAAGTTCATTATCATTATATTTGTTGTTTTAAATACTAGTGCCAGCGTTTCTTTTGGGCCTGATTTGGGGCTGAAATGCGGCCCCAGTCCCAAACGGAAATTTCCTAATATTTTCCCAATTTCTGACCCAAAATTCTCAAATGTAATTTTTTTTTAAATCATTGTGTAAGTTGTCAAAATTTTCAAGAAAGTCTGAACAGAAAAATAAACAGTTTCAAGAACTCTAGAAAAAGAAGCATTGTGCTCTAATAAGTATTTGAACTAGATGCTCGTTGCGAGCAACAAGAGGTCTTCCGTTTGAGTGCACCATAAAGTAGAATATAGGGATACTGGTAGTTGTTCTTTTCTATCATTTCTTAACATTTCAACAAATTCCATTTAACCCTCTACATACTTTTCAAAAGACATATAATAATACTTTAATTATACTTAAAAAGTCGCTTTTATTGTGATTTTTTATAAAATTAAATTGGAAATAAGTAAAATCTATCATTTCAAATATAAAATCATAAATCTTAACACAATAAAGGAAGAAAAAACATTCGTCACTTGGGGACTGAACCCGGGTCACCTGGGCACAAGTCCACCACTCTAACGACTGAGCTACGCGGACTCTCGCTTCAGGACTTTGGAGCCCAAAATCTCGAGAATGAACCGATTTTAAAACGGATTACATATTCTGAAGTTTTGAAAGCGTCTCTATAAAAAAATTGAAAAATGACTAATATTTGCTTCCTTCCGGTGACGGCCGGAAGTGACGACAGACGATCGGATATGTGAAGGGCACTGCGGCAGACGACTCTCTACCATCCCTAAAAATTTGAAAGTTTTATCTTAAATACTTTTAAAGAAAAACCGTGAACAAGCAAAAACATAAAATCTTTAATATCTCGGGACCGGAAGTGACAACCAAAAAAATTTCGTGTAATTTTCTTACAAATTTTGTCTTGAATGAGATCTGAAAGTTTCATCAAAATCAGCTGAAGTGTTTTTGAGAAAACGTGACAGAAAAAAAATTAATAATAATAGGGAAAAATAAACAAAGCAATAACAATAAGGTCTTCCGTTGGAAACGGAAGACCTTAATAAATGATAGAAATCATTAAATTTCATTATAATCAATAAAAATGAATTTTCCTACTTTTCTTGTTTTGTTGTTATTTTTCCCAATTGAAAGGGCCCCAGCCCCCATGCAGTCTCAAATTAGTGCAAAAAAAATCCAATTGCACTGTAAATAGCAGATCCAAATTTTTATTGTTCACAATAAACAACAGATTACGGTAATAGTTTGTAATCTTCATACGGTGGTGATTTTTTCACATATATTAATGATGCACCTATTGTGTAATGTATTTCAATCTTAAGTACCAGTATACATGTGTAACATTAGTCTCCCCTAAAACAAACATCAGTTTTCTTGTTGACTTGTATTCAGAGGATATGAATGTCCCGCTTAATGGTACATGTACATTGAAATTGAATTGAATTGTAATTTGTTTTGCAACATGAAAAGAAATGTATCTTGTATCTTTTCACCGATGCAAGTTACACATAAAAAATAATAAAAAAACTTTTTTTTATTATTTCCAACCAATTTATATAAATGACGACTGGTGAAAATATCTAAAGCAGTTTATTTTATAGTAAGGAAAACACAAAATATGAAATAGTGAAGTCAAAATTATAAGGAAGGTCAAAGATAGACAAAGTTGAATGGCTCTAACACCAAAATAATGAAAATATCTTTGAAGTTTGATGAGATTATCTTGTTCAGTCTTTCTGAAACTACACAAGTTTAAAAGAGGAATGATTAAATCAAGGTCAAATGGGAAGTCAAGGTAAGATAATTGTGACACAGTTGGATTGCTCTCATTATTCAACATCTTTGAGTGAAGTTTGATAAAAATTTGATGAAGATCTACTATTACTCCTCTTTCTTTAAGGGACTTGTGGATAAGATCATAACTCGTGTACACGACAGATGATCTACATTAAAGGAAATTGTCTGATTTGATCGTCTGGGGTTGTTACTTATTAACCCTAATTGAGATTTCTTGCTTCGCAAGTCAACTAACAAAAAAATAACACAACGTAATCCTGAGGGACTTCCCACAAAATATCATATTTGCTGAACTAATGGCACTATACAGCATTAACTATTCATGAGTGTGGCATGTGTAGATGGATTCAAACAACCACACTCAGCATACATCCCTGTAATATTATTTTAAACTTAAAGAACAAAAAAATAAAACTAGCTGTAGTCATGTGAGAGCGAGTGCAATGTTTATCAGAACTTGTAAAAATAGATTGATTGATTTTAACCTCATCCCCCCCCCCCCCTTATGCTAACAGATGCCAAGAAATTAATAATAGATCCAACTTGGTTGAAAACTAGGAGTATATAGAAGCATTTCTTTTTAATGCATTAATTCTTTAAATACTCCCATCAACCAATCGAGTTTACAACTCATTCTTCTATGAAACCAAAGATTCCTTGAAAATTCCAAATCAAAATCGCAACATCAACTCTGACCCAAAACACTGCAGGTTTGAAATAATTACCGTAATGCTTTTCTTATTTATCTGAGTATGTAGGAGAAAAATGGGAGATGATGCGATACATTTTCCAAAATTCCAATTCACACCACATGCTTTGATAGAGAGGTTGATAAGGGAGATAATAATTGAAGTGATCAAAGAGCAGACGTCACAAACCTGGCTTGTTTCAATGGTAATGTTCATGGAGGGGATCCTTTTCTGCAGGTACTCCAGCAGATCCCGGTTCCTGATGTCTGTGGTGGGGATTAGGTCCTTATCCACATCAAAGAAGTCCACCGGATGGCCCCTCTTCACAAAATACAATTCCACCATGTTCTTTCTTATCTGCAACAGTAACATATATGTATGGCATTGTATGTAGGTGGAAATCATTGTAACCATTCAAAGGGCACTTGTTCTCAGAAAAACAACTTTTATAGTACAGAGTAGTAAGGTCATCATTTTTTCCATTTACATGTACTTGACTATTTATGAATGTCAGATGGTTATTTTAGGTGAACAAAATAAGAAATTTAGTAACAACATATTTATAATTACAAAAGTTATGAGTATTGATTGGTTATTCTGAGTGTCTGGGATCACGACAGAGTATCCACACCACACCAACAGATCCCAGATATACACTGCCATTTCATATACCTGCACGCTTCATTACAACCATATTCTGTAGTATCAAAATATATTACAATATCATTCTGTGGATAATTACCAAAATTTTGTCAATGCAAACATTCTCCACTGGCAACTTCAAATAGCTGGCAAATGTTTCTTTCAGGGCAGTTTTATTCAGATACTGCAAGGGAGCACCTAAGCACTGCAAAAAAATGAATTACCGTTTAAATGAATTACCCAGTAAAATGAATTACCGTTACAATGAATTACCAGTAATTTGGCATCATTGAACTTGTCTTGAAGTCTTCACTGTCGATTAACTAAATTTCATAACGCTGTTATTTAAGTCCAAATTCACTTCCCTTTGTAACAATGATGGGACTACACAGGGTGACAGTTCAGTGTTGACATGTACCGGTAATACTGTATACAGGGTTATTTTCGCCCCATGTTATTTTCGCCCTTTTTTACTTGCAAACGGTTTCGCCCCGTCTTGAATTCGCCCAGACAAAGTTGTGCATAAAGAATATAGTTTGAAACATAAGAATTCGCCCAGTCTTAAATTCGCCCGCTGTCAACAAGGGCGAAAGGGGCGAAAATAAAATGGGGGCGAATATTTCCCTGTATACAGTATTACAAAACACTTATAAAACAAGATTTAACAGCCTTATTTCAAGAATAAAGCATCCAAACATACTCAGTTTAAATAAATACCGCATACATTTATTATCCAAATGAGGTTTACGACCATAATCAATGACCTGACCATTCAATATCAGGTGGAATAGACCAGTGAAGAACTCATAAATGGGGAGAACAATACCATTGCTTTCAAATATCATTTCTATTAATGAAATAAACTTAATATTTTCAGAATAGATTTTGTTATTAGTGTTTTACTGATACATATTTCTTCAATAAATTTTTTGGATACAATTAAGAAAATATCTTTTCCTCTAAAATCAATTGACCTGTAAAACATTGAGATAAAAGAATGCGCTAGAGATGAGTTACATTCACGTACAGCTTCAGTAAAGTTATTTTGTTCCCAACAGGCCCACTGAGTTTCATTGCTTTAACAAATCATCAACAGAGATTTCAAAATCTTCAAACCAGTAAAAATTACTAGGTTTCAAATTTGTTTAAAATGACATAATTCATGTATATCTTTGTAGCAAAATTGCCATATGAAAGGAAAATCATTACATGTACTGACAGTGTTAAATTAATTAATTGTCTTTGTTTTCTCGGAAAAGCATTTCCACGAAATACAGCCCAGAGAAATATATGTCGGTACTGCTGTTTACTGTTATGCATAGTCAATGGGTTTGATGTATTCCCTGTAGCTCATAGCAGACTGCATGTCACCCAAGGCAAATACCATACTAAATATACCAGTACTTTATATGCAACACTGTGAATTGAAACATGATGAAAGGAGTCACATTTAGTTTTGGAAGGAGTCTTCTACCTAGGCAATGTCCTTACGTCCGCCATGTTGCCGTATAAATTCTGACGCTCGCCGTTTAAAGAAAATTGTAAGGTAATCACATGACGCGTTTCATCCAATGGCGTCGATACATTCTAGTCCGATGCAAAACAAATTCTTATAGATATTTCATTCATTCAACTTTGAGGTTAATTTCTTGACTATCATATTAAATTTCCTTTCAAGCAAAAGAATTGTAGATGGAAAAAAAACCTCCAAGATCTGACAATCACACGGACAAAAAGCACCAGGACAGCTAACACAGACGACAAATTAAAGCATTGATTTTGGATCCAGCTAATTATTTTTGTTTCAATGTACAAGCAGTCATCATCGGAAACAAAATTTGATTAACACAGATCAATACTTAGATATAAAAAAACACAGCTTCCTTTTACCACTCTTCATCCTCACCTCTAAATATATATCATTTTTGTGGGTACAGGTTGCAAGGTTGACTGTGTATTTAATAGTGTGAAAAAAGACCTGACATGTGAAATCATTATCAAAATTGAAAAAAAAAAAAACAAGTGAGACATTCAGGTTATTTTATGAGTATTAAATCTTGAAATCCTGTTCTGATTAAATTATAACCAATATAAATGCCATGATTATGTCAAAGTATTACTTTTCATCCTCAAAGAACAAGATTATAGTGGTATTTAAGGGCCTCCATAATTTGACATACTTTTTTACCAGATCAAACACAAGAGCAATAAGATCTAATCTGCAAGTCACAAGTTTGAAACCAGTTGGGGATTTTACAATTCTACCTTTCTTGTCAGGTGACATTTAAATATTCATCGCACGGATGTTAGTGCAGAAAGTTATATACCGGTAGCCATTTGAATGCTCTTTTCAGTGCAGATAACTTAATTCCCACCCACCTGCCCTTGCTTTTAATATGTTTATTGGAATATTATGTTAAAAGTATTGTTGTATTTTGTAGAAATGAAGAAAAAGAAGAAAATTTAATGTACTTACATGTACAAGTAAACTGAAATAAGTAAACTGCACTTCAGAGCACTTAATACATCCTAACATATGTGTTTGTGTTTTATTTTGTAAATTATTTATGTTCGTTTGAGTGGAACGAATAAAAACATTGTCATAAATGAAAATTTTTAAACTGTGAATATTTTATCTTTTTGAATATGACTGAATATATCCATATTAATTAATATCTCAAGATGTCCTATACAACACTAATTAATCTATATTCTAATAATATATTTGCTAATTATGGAAAAAGTAATAAAACATTTCATATGCAGACACCTAAAACACCAGATAAAATAAGACTCGTGAGTTTTTGGGGCTTTTTTTTAGAGGTACCGTAATAAAAGTAGTCATGTCAAGGATGCTGACCTAGTTTTTTCACAATGCACACGTCACCTTTTTGACAAATCATCTCCCTTCTTCAGAGATTACCGTAAAAGTTTATATCATTTTCACATCAAACACGTTTATAGATAGATTAGAAATAGTATCAAAGCAACAGAAAGATCATAAACCAAGACCAACAATGGATGCAGTCTGATTTTAGTCTGCAGCTGGTACACAACACAAGGGTACCATATTTTAATAGATGATTTTAGTTATTACGCAGATTGTCATGGATCTTTGGAAAAAATGTACAACATCATGACACATGACCATGAGTAAGCTACACACATATATATATATATATATATATATATATATATATATATATATATATATATATATATATATATATATCTGTATTCATATCTACCAGGTACTGTAAAATGAGAAAACTTGGCGGATACGTATTTTAGCGCAAATGCAATTCGCAATATTTTGGGGCAACTAAATTTTAGTATCACACCTCTTATTTTAAAAAAGTTAAATAAAATATCTTTTTGTTTAATTAATGGTTACGTGTTAAATCTGTGTTCACTCGAGCACATGAACAAAATGACTTTGATTTTTAACTCGCATACACTGTAAACTGTTGTTGAGAACAATACACTTACTTTTGTTCAAATCGTCAGTAAATTGATATACAAACTACATGGTGTGAAATTTGTAAACAAGTTTGAGTACCGGTCTTTGAATTGAACATAGCGACTGGCCGGACTGGGATAACACTAGAAGAGTTCCGAAACTAAATGTGCAGGAATTCAAATGCTACCAGTGAGTTTCAATCACCATTAGTGAATCGTTTTGACAGTAATTTTACATTAAATATTTAAATATTAATAACACTAACAGAGGTATAGACTTATTATTTTTATATCCGCTAATCAGAGAGCTAGAAATTAATTAATCATGTATTTTCAGCGTGGTTGATCCTCATGGTTGATGATGATTTTTTCACCTTGAGGCACTAAACGGAGGTGACGGGGAGAAGCCAAATTTCGAAGGTGCTAATGATAGAAACTGATAAGCAATAAAATTTAATTAATCTTATCCATGTTTTGGCAGAACTTACTTGATTACCCATGCTGTTTACCTGTGTAATTGTGTAAGCAAATAGAATCGTCCCTGCGAAATTACGTAAGGGCTCACTTCTTATGTTAAAAAAAGGACTGGAGCTATCGTTTTGTAACTTGAAGAAATTTCATTCAAGTACCGGTATAAAAAATCAATGGATTACTATTAATTTTAGCTCTCAAGGGCAGTTGCGCCAACGGCGTTAAAATTTATACTGCGCCATAGTTTCTCGTTTTACAGTATGTCAAATATGCTACTACATAAACTGGTATACAAGTGTAATACTGTAACAGGTGAATATAAATGCACTTTAGAACAATTTTTGCATAAAATGTACATTGTTTTTAGGTAATTTTCAGACCTTGAATTTTCCTAAAATGATTTTTAAGTTTAAAAGAGGCAGAAGCATGAAGCAGAGTCAATCAAGAAATGAATTAAGTTAAACGTTCACACGATCAATACAAGTGTGTTATCAGTTTATGGTTATTTCAGGTCTGCAAATGAAGGACTGCCAGCGACAACCTCTCTCAGATGTTAATCCCTCCATCCTACAGGTCAATGACCAATGGTCTCTCCCAGTCATTAAATCAAGACCATGATGAAAAATCTTACAAAATTGATAAAATTTCAAAGTCAACAAGTTCACTTTTTCTATTCAATGAAATTTTTCTGAAGAAGACAAATTCCCCTATATCCTTTTAGGCTGTTGATAAAATGGGAAATGTTAGCAAGATATCTTATTTACTCTCCTAGAATAAGTCAAATATATTAATACACAATTATATAGAGTAAGACGCCACAAGAAATGTGTTTGAATGATATACTAGTATTTCTAATCACAATTCGTGCTTCCATGTCAAACAATATCTTTGTAAAGTAGTTAATCCTTGACAATGCAGTAGATACCTGGACATGACACGTGTATATATATGATACTGCTGTTTGTATTTCTATTACATACACCCATGCACACAAAACATGATACAGATGTAAAATAAAACTCCCTTGAATATTCCCACATGGATACCTAATATAAATACTATAGCATGTTTTGCGTTTTGTAGCCTTAAACCATATATATATGCTCTGTCAGTCTTTAAAATTGTAATGAGAGGTGACAAAATATGTCACAAAATTTAATCTCATTCCCACTAATCCCAGCACAATACACGTGCCAAATCTCAGTACTTCTGGCAGTGAGGGTGATAAAACTGATAACAGATACTTTATAGTACAATACTAACACCAGCATGTGATGCTCGGTTTTCTAAAGTAAAACATCATGTTATGATACCCCACTGTACTATCCTTGCAGTAGATCTAATATTTCTTTGCTCTCTCCCAATTCAATGTTTAAACATGCAACCAATTCTTGCCAAGTACCATTTCTCCAGAGTGCATTGTTACATCATTTTTCATATATAATTAATAATTTTATGTCTTGATAAAATGACATAACAATGCACTGGCGAGAAATGGTCCTTGGTGAGAAATGGTTATATCCCAGAAGGTCGATAGGTTTAAAGAATTGGGTTTTTTTCAAAGTTGCATGACAATTATACTGAAAATATACAAATATACCTGCAAAACAACTGGATTTCAAAAAAATAATTAAAGCTGAATAGTTCAGGTATTGTTAAAGGAGGCTCACAACATCTCGAAATAGTTTCTCAAATCAGTCAAAAATCGCTTGATTATGAAAGATAGCATAATGCATAAGATATGTACAAGTCAAAAAGGCAAAAAAATATGCAATTTTGGATAAAAATTTATGATTTTCAAAAATGTAATTCAGTAAATATGAAACAAAGCCCTTTGCGGATTTGAACTTATGATCTGTGGTTCACAAGCACGACACTTAAGCATTGAGCTATGATGATATACAAGTTGATAAATTGACATAACAATGCACTAGCAAGATATGGTATTTGGGAAGAATTGGTATTTGGCAAGAATTGGTCTTATACTCAGATACTCTGTCCCAAGATATCCTCAATTCACATTTTGCTTAATTACTCGATATTAATAAATACCTCAGGGTTCAAGTGATGTTCATTCAAAAGTATGAACAATTTCCAAAATTTCTTCTTTGAAACACCCCTTCTAGTTTTTCAGGTTTCAATACACAGCTAAAAAATGTGACGTCTATGGGGATTTTGTATTGCAAAAGACCCGGGTGATAACGTTGAAAAATTGTGCAAGGTATTCCAAGGGACTTCCGTATGGAAAAAAGATGTCAACATTTCCCATTATAAATCTCCCTAAGAAATCTGTGAATTTTTCTGAGTGAAAAATGATAATGTGTGAATGAAGTTATCTTGGATATTTTTCCTGACCCTTATATTTATTTTAATTGCACTTCTTTCACAGGTATGTGTATTTTTCTCTAAAATCGTCCATATGTGCTGCATAATCTTGGGACAGACTTTAGGCCAGCATAGGCACTTCGGGGTGCTGCTGAATAGGATATGAAATAAACATCCTGATACCAAGATAACAATATTGGAATCAAAATGTTTTCAAAAATTGCCATATTATAGAGTTATATGCACAAGGTAATCTATTATTTTGATTACCAGTACTCAAAATTAGAAAACATACATTACAGGAAAGGAGGTCTACAATTTGACAATAAAACTGCTACCCCCCCCCCCCCTTCTTCATCTCTTGTGAACGTCATATTGGATTAACTGTTAAAGAGTAGAGTATTGACGAAGGAAATCAATTGATATGATGTTTATATCAAAATTTATGACGATTTCAAGAGAGTGGGCTGAAAAAGGGTACAGTTGAGTTGTCATCTCTCTTGATCTATTCCTTTTGTAAATATATACATATATATATGATAATACATTTGCACTTTTATCAGTAGCATATTTCAAATCTACAATTAACCATTGTTTGACACTAGTGAATACTTACCACCACTAGGATGTTTTCTGGTGGAATTGGCGGATAATATCTTTGGGACTGATAAGACTGATAAGAGCGCTTTTTGCGTCCCACTTTGGCAACCGTGTTCAACTTCAAATGCGCCAAATCCTCGATACCATCCCTTGAGAGTAGAAACTGCATTAATTTGGACTCATCGTTTTGCGATTTAAACTTCGCCCAAAGTGAGTCAGATTTCAACATTCTGTCCTTTGAATCTACTTCGAAAAAGTTCACTTTTGCACCCAGCGCCGGTATCGACATTTTAGAAGTGCCTGCTGCTGCTGCAGCACCGCCATTTTCAGAACTCACTGCAAGTAAAATAGATGCAGATCTATCAAAAATGAAAATATGGAAATACAAACCGATAACTAACTATTGAGATTGTTATTTGCAGGCAATAACAAGTAATTAACTTACGTCCACATAAATGGCTTGTCAAAAGTCCGAAATATACAACAGTTTTAGAAATTGAATCCCAAAGAAGGTTCATGTCTGCGATCGAAGATCCGAGCCGCTTCACTCACATAAACAATGACTCCGCCGTGTTTATATACGGAATATAGTGCAGAAACAAGTCGTTAAGCATATGCGTGTTTGAAGTTCTTATTAAAAAGCATTTATGCCCAATCCTAGGGGCTGCTTAACTTATGAAATTTGTATAATAATATTTAATGTATCACTTTTTTGTAAATGTTCCACTCAACCAAAAACATTCTGCCACGTTAAACAGGGCTAATCACAAAAAAAATTAATATCTCTGTGAGGCCACAGTAAAAGATTTTTGAATTTAAAAAAAAAAGAACATTTGCGAATTTCACATTTGGTTTAATATAAATACATATACATGTTTTTTTTCTTCCCTTTTTTTCCTCCGGCTATAGGCCTATATATATTTAATTGAAAACAATACTTAGGCCTATTTTAAAAAGGTTTTCTGGTGTTAATTTTGTCAGATTTTAAAGAAAATTATATTGATTAAAGTAGATTCAATTTGCACTTTCATAGTTCAATAGTTTTATAGTATATTGATAGTTCAAACACAACTATATAAGATATGTTTGAAGAACTACATGTAGATAGTACTATATATCTTTTGCAATTGTAAGAGGAAAGGAGGAATGAGCATATACATGGACATTGAAAGCATATGGCTGGACCGGGAATCGAACCCGGGACCCCTGCATCTCTAGTTAGGAGCTCTACCACTGAGCTATCCAGGCCGACATCCACGGTCCATATAGCCCCAACTAGTACATTCCTCCCTCCTTAAATGATCTTCGCCCTCGAAGATCACCCCAGGTTCTTCCCCTGGCATGAGTTAACCTGTCAGTTCCAGGGGCAGGTCACGGCACCAAATGTAATAGGAAAGGAGGAATGAGCATATACATTGAAAACATATGGCTGGACCGGGAATCGAACCGGTACCCCTGCATCTCTAGTCAGGAGCTCTACCGCTGAGCTATCCAGGCCGATATCCACGGTCCATATAGCCCCAACTACTACACAATGTATATGCGAGCTGAAAAATCTTACTTTGGATTGTAAATACCAAATCTCAGGAATAGAATATCTAAATATTATGCCAAAAAAGCTATTAAAATAAATTCTTATTTCATCGCTGATCCAGGTCTTTGAAAATCAGTCAAGGGGTTACGTTACTTTAACAATTCTTTGAAAAATGTTGGTTTTTTCAATCAAATGTATGGTGAAAAGAACAAAAATTGGCGTACCTTATTCCCCTGTGTGTAGCTTCGTCCACAGTTGACCAACACCCCAAATAGGGGGGGGGGGGGCACTTTCTGCATGCCCACTCCTCAGAATAGCCGTGCGACCTATCGTCAAAAAAATGTTGTCTACCATTCATATAGATGTAGAAGAAGTTTAAGGTGATATGTATTAAATATAAGAAGTGTTTTGGGGGTTTTTTCTTACCATCCATATACATGTAGAAGAAGTTTAAGGTGATATAATTTAAATTTATGAAGTGGTTTTTTTTTATTGTGATCTTGACCTCAAATATCAAGAACAAAACACCGACCTTGGGACCACATCTCTAAAAGGGGACATGTGAAGGTTTACAAAGTTCAAAGCTTCTATTAGTTGAACCTGAACATTAAACATCGTTTATCGGAAAATATGTAAAATGTTGTTACTTATGCTTGCATTTCAATTTTCATCAAAATGGGTTAACTAACGCACATAGTGGTTGCAAACAATGCGGTTTAAAGTTAGGGGGGGGGGCTTCATATGAACAGGGAGAATATTCTTTAATCAAGAGACGATGATTTATCACATAATAAAAGAAAAAAAAATCGTTATGTCTTTAATGTATCGCCTAATAGTATATGTATGAAACAATTGTTCGATGACATGGTCCGTGAAGGCATCTATAGACGGTTTTTTCATATTTAACAATGGTTTGCATGATTCTAAGTAACTTAAAGTCAGACGACACGTTCCTCGAAAAATGATAACTATTTTTCAAATTTTCAACGGCCTGATAATATACCAAATAAAATTATTACTATTTATTATCATTTTTAAAATGATTAACATTAAAAACGATATAAACTATAGTTTACGAATGATAATGATGAAAACTATAGTTAACGAATCGTTAAATATAGTTAACGAATCGTTAACTATAGTTTGCGGTTCGTAAACTATAGTTAACAGTCGATAAACCTAATTTATCAAATGTGGCACGCCAAATTCACAAAAATGATAGTTTCACAGTCGATTAACTACATGTAGGTTTAACGGCTGTAAACTAAAGTTTACGGACAGAATCTATAGTTAATGGCGATAATCTATAATTACATGTGTTAACCATACTTAACGCAATCGTCTATGTCTCAGAAGTGTAAAACTTTAATTAACACTGAAAACAACCATTTGCGACTGCAAAACATAGTTTATCTGATAGATATAGTTTCACGAGTGCGAAACTATGATTAACAACTCTAAACCATATATAGTTAACGAATGTAAATTATAGTTTACAGATGTGAATCTATATTTATCAGCAAAATCGATCGTTAAGGTTATTTGCAGACAGATAAACTAAGATTATCATTCGTAAACTATAGTTAACAACCGTTAAATATGGTTTTGCAGATGAAAACTATAGTTAACGGATCGTTATTTATAGTCAACGAATTGTTAACTATAGTTTACGGTTTGTAAACTATAATCTATGTTTATCAGCAAAATCTATGGCACGCCAAATTCACAAAAATGACCTAAACATAGTTTCACATTTGATAAATTAGGTTTATCGACTGTTAACTATAGTTTACAAACCGCGACTATAATAATTTTAAACTAAATAAATGGTTGTGTTCAGTGTTAATTATAGTTTTACAGTTCTGAAACATATATGATCGCGTTAACTAAGGTTTACATATGTAAAATATAGACAATCGTCGTTAACGATGGTTTTCTGTCCGTAAACGATAGTGAAACTATGATTAACTCATTTTTGTGAATTTGGCGTGCCATAAAAATCTATTGTTAACGTTATTTGCAGACAGATAAACTCAGATTATCATTCATTAACTATAGTTTATAATCGTTAATAATAGTTTTACAGATGAAAACTATAGTTAACGAATCGTTAACTATAGTTTGGGGTTCGTAAACTATAGAATAAAATTTATAAAATTTATGAACTGAGATGTACATATGTAAATAATTAACAATATTTGTACGGGGGAGTCACGGGCACATGACGTTATACATTTTTCACGTACATGTAATTAAAAAATATACCCTTACCTAATAATACACTCAGGTAATATTACACTCATATATTATCACACAAAGGTATTATTAGGTAGGTGGTATATTTTTAATTATTAGGAGAAAAACATATAACATCAGGTGGTGCCTGTGGCAGAGTCATTTACTATATATATGATGTATGTATCATTAAGATAGGACTATGTACATGTACATTGTAATTTTCCAATACTTTTTTTTTAAAACAACGTGAAAACACATATGTATATATGGAAATTAGATCATATGTATATCAATAGATCAAATATTTTAAAATACGGGGTAACTGACCCCCCCCCCCACATTTTCTATTTACTGGTCGAGATAGAGGGGTAGGTCTGCCACCATAAAAGATGCTATGTGCGTGGTGCTGAGATCTACTGGGTGATTGCTCGTACTTTGGTTCTCTATCAAGCCACTGTTAATGGCGTATAGGCGCCAAAGCTAATAGGCCTTAGCCAAATAAGCGCCATTTGAAGGCGCCCGCCTGCAGGATTAAAAAAAATTAACCTACTACATAAAACGTACTTATAACATTGACATCGGATTTGAAGGCGCCTAAACAAGGACGAGTAATAATCAGGGGACTCCGGAGTCGTTTGACACAGAGAGATTTCAGCGCAGGTTCCAACATATATAATGAAAGTGACGGTGCCCCCATTCCTTCCAGCATCCAGTTTTACCTGAGTGGCACAAGCCCTAGTTTTGGCAATATAGATAGCTTGAATTTAGTCATATACTCTCTTCTTCGTAATATCCCCGAGTTTTACGGAATCACGACCCAGGTGCTATTTATATAAATAGTGCCTGATTGGGAGGGTAACAGTTGAAATTATTATACTTTCATGTTAAATACTGAAATCTGATTGGTTTAGACGAAGTTGACAATCCGTTCTAATACCCTCAGCGTTAGCAACACACTTGGCAACGGGCCGATAGAACAAATTGTTACATGCGCGTAAATTATGCGCGTACGGTTCGCCGTAGAACTCACGTCTTTTCTATATAAAAGCAGTAAAATTTGCCATAAAATTAAGACATTCAGTATAATAAAATAAATAGTGCCTGTTTGGGAGGGTACCCGTTGAAATTGACACCCCTCGAAAACCATTGTCAACCTCCGCTTCGCGTCGGTTGACAATGCTTTTCTCGGGGTGTCAATTTCAACGGGTACCCTCCCAAGCAGGCACTATTTATATATTGACACCCGAGAGAACCATTGTCAACCTTTGCGTCGGTTGACAATGGTTCTCTCGTGGTGTCAATTTCAACTGTTACCCTCCCAAACAGGCACTATGATTTATTTTATTATACTGAATGTCTTAATTTTAGAGAAAATATATAGAAATGACGTGAATTCTGCGGCGAACCGTACGCGCATAATTTACGTGCAAGTAACAATTCGTTGTGTTACCCGTTGCAAAGTGGGTTGCTAACGCTGAGGGTAATAGAACGGATTATCAACTGCGTCAAAACCAATCAGATTTCAGTATTTAACATGAAAGTAAAATAACATTTAATGTTAAAGTATCGGCATGCAATGTTGAAGTATCAGCATGTATTGTTGAAGTGTCAGCATGTAATGCTGAAGTATCAGCATGTCATGTTAAATTATCAGCATGAAATGTTGAAGTATCATCAAACTATGAAGATGATCTACATTAGGCAGTTGATGCGTTCCATACTGAATAGTTTTTTGGACGGCATTCTCAGACGTTTTGAATATTTAAATATAATGAATAATGGAAGCTCCCAGGTCGTCCATCCGATTTTTTTCAGACCGGGAGCTACAGATCTGCAGCTAATAAAAAATGAAGTGAAATTAAATTAAGAAATTAACAGTCAAATTGTAACTTAGGTACTACACACCCACATCCAACCCCACTCCACCCTACCCCAATGAAAATTAGGATTTACTTGATTAGCGAATTTGCTTTTTTGGGGGTGGGGGGGTGAGGGTGGGGGTGGGGGTCAAGATTCTTTAATCTGCCCCCCCACCCTCATTTTCAAAATGTGCCTGTTCTGTTTAGAGAAGTGACAGACATAAATGTAGCATTCGTCCGGCGAAAATGACTGGCCACGGTCTGAATGTCCACTTGAATAGCCGTGCGACCTGTCATCCCAAAAAATAAATAAATGTTACTTCATCATACATGTCATCGTCGCAAACCACGGCCAATATGTACGATCCCCTCCCATCTAGGAGAGAGCTAAATGCGGACTCCGGGTCGTGGCTTGAAACGTTCAGTAAGGTGATAGTATATGCAGTTGTTCTTTGAGTTATGACCTTGACCTCTAATTTCAAGGAAACACACTGACACTGCAGGCCATGCAGTTATTTCTGTCTAGAGGGGAACCTATACAGTATAGGTCTGTGACAAGTCAAACACCAAATTTCAAAGTTTCGATTAGCTGAACCTGGGCATTAAACTTCGTTTTTCGTAGAATATGGAAAATGTTGTTACTCGTGCTTGAATCTTAATTTTTTCAAAGATATGATAAATTAAGGCACATAGTGGCTGCAAACATTGCGGTTTAAAGTTACAAACTATTTTGTGGAGGTAGATGGCTTCATATGAGCAGGGAGAATATTCTCTAATCAAGAGACCTTGACTTCTAACACAATATATATAGACTTATCACAAAAATACGACAAATCATTATGTCCTTAAGGTATCGCCAAAAAGTATACATATATGAAAGAAGTTAAAGTACTGGTCAGTTGTATGATTAAACCAATTGTATCGATGATAGCTAGGGTGTGGGGTGAAATACAGATCGGACAAAACTATATTCTAGCCATTACAGCATCGTCGCAAACCACGGTCAATATGTAAGATCCTCTCCCATCTGGAGAGAGTTATGCGGACTCCGGACCGTGGCTTGAAACGATACCAATACGGATGAGAATACATGCTTAAAATTACCGTTTACCATGCAGCAGGCGAAATGACGTTATATAGAGTACACCGTGTAGAATCACACATGAGGGGGCTGTGATCGGTGTAACACGGGGGCCGTGGTTTTGAAGCGGTGAAAGTAAGTCATCGAGTATTCAAAGACTTATTATGTTTAATTAAAATTGATTTTGATAACCAAAAGTATCGCACGGAAGACAGTGATTATAGATAAACTACCTCTAGTAACATGGGAGTTGAGATATCTTTGGAAAAGCTCAAACACTTCGACAATATGCAGGTGGGGTAGGCGCAACGTATTATTTTCAGGGTATTTTATTAACAATTTCGAATCCTACCGCAGAAGTTTTTTTGTCCAAAATCATTCCATGTGAATAGAAAATCTACATTTATAAAAGAAAACCATCTCACATGTATGAAATGGGAAGTATTTGATCGAAACCCCGATGTGGCGTAGGGGGCTGATGATCTTGTGGCGAAAGGGGGGGGGGGGGGGCTGTGACTCTTTTTTATTTTAGAAATTGTTAAACAAAAATCCATATTTCAACCACTTAGAATATTTTCTTTATCAAAGTAAATGATCTACCATAACTATTTTCAGTATAATATATTATATTTTCTCAAAAGGCTTTGCAAAAATGACGATTCACTGTCACAACAACGTTACGTTACGATCTCAATTTTTAACAGTATTTTGGCGTTATACTTATAGTTTTCACAAACACCATGCGCAACGTCCGAATGTGCTTTATACTTTCCGGACTATCTTTGGAACAAGATTAAAGGTTAAATTAAAAATTAAATATCATTAACCTTCTGAAAATAGATTGATAAATAACATCGTTACAGTAGCACATTTAGGCACAGTGGAGGGGGAGGGGGCATATGTTGAATTACTAGGATTGTTTGTCTGTTCACTACACTTAACCAGTCTTTTGAAACCTGCTTCGACCGAATTTTAAGACAGATCTACGTTCTCTATATACTGTAATGATTTAACCCAATTTAAGAAATATCGAAAACGAACACTGTGAATTAAATGTAAAGCTTTGTCTCTGTCATGACGTTATTCATTTTTCACGTAATGAAAAAATATGTACACCCCTACCTAGTAATACACTCAGGTAATATTACACTCAGATATTTTTACACTAAGGTATTATTAGGTAGGTGGTATATTTTTATTAAGAAAAAAACATATAACATCAGGTGTGGGCAGAGTCATTTAATATACATTGTGTATGTATCATTAAGATAGTACTATAGTGGCAATGTATACTAGTAATTATTCCAATACTTTTGACGTATGTCTATAACATACACGCAATGCAGTGTTCAATATCTACGTGAAACCAACACGTCATTATGACTTTGGAAGACACTGAATGTGATTTTTTTTTTGCCGTCATTCTCCGGCGTTTTGTTGCTTTTAGATATATTGAATATTATGAAATGAAATTTCCGTCCAACTTTCAATGATTTCCTTTACTTTAATTAGCAAATCAGGCGTACGTAGTCTCGTTTAACAAGACGCTCGGCTATCTCCGTAAATCTCCGACAAATGGTTGAACGAGATTAGTAATAAAAGTTTTTTCATTTAATTTTTTAAACGGCCCTGCGAGGAATTTGACTCGCACTTTTCGAACACGGTTTAAATTTTATGCCCTACCACATTAGCTATCTATGTAAATATAATAGTTTTATATAGAATAAGAATTGAGTGATCGATATCGCTTACAAGGATTCCTTTTTAACTAATAAGTTACAAATATTTGTTCCTGTTCTTACATAATTTTGATAAAATTGGCATTATGCATGCAAAAACAGTGAAGTGCTTTTGATACACCGTGTTGGACCTGTTGTACACTTTGAATTTACTGGATGGGTGAAAATACAGAATTTGCAATACAATTTTGTATCTACACTCATCCAGTAAAAAAACCCAATGTGGCAACAGATCAAGCCCGGTATATGAAAAGCACGTCGATGATTTTGCATATAATGCCAATGTTAACAAAATTATAATTAGTAAGAACAGGGAAAATATGCGTTTTTCGAATGACTTTGATCATACGACATCAGCTTTTTATATCTTCAATCAGAAGAAATTAAATATGCAAAGCTTGTATTGTTAAAGCAATATGAGCTGCAATTTTCATGTTGATTTTTTTTTTCACGAAAACGTTATTTTCTACTAAAATGTCAAAAAACATCATGGTTTTTAATTTTCATTTATCCATATTTTTGTGGAAAAGGCCGTTAAGAGGCCTTAATAGGAGCAAAATTGAATTATTGTCATCCTGTACAAAATTGATCTGCTATATATTCCTTAGAAGAGAAATCTTTCCTCTGACAAAAATTAATGATTTTTTCAAATCTTATTTATCATAAAAGTTAAGGTTACAAGCAGACTTATCATACTAGCAGGTTTTTGCAGCAAAATAAAATTCTTAAAAATACAGCTCATATTGCTGTATATATCAGATTTTTGTTGTACAAAATCTGTTATATTTGGTACAATTCCAAATGACGTGGATACGACGTCAGTGTTCAATTGAGAGGTTTAGTGACCTCTCCTACGACTTCAGAGTTTTGTCATGCAAAATCGGACTAAGCTTACCCCCCCCCCCCCCCCTATTTTTTCTTTTAAGAAAGACAGATATAATTTCACCACGGAGATTTTTAATTTGGAAAGAATTAACATGAAAAAAGCGTTCTAAAATCTACCTAAAACTACTTAAATTTATAACTTACAATGCATACATACGTGGTAACCTAATCCATCGGATTAGGTTTTCGAAGATATTGGCGAGGATGGTTTTTCCTGTTTTTTATTCTTTTTTTTTCTCTAATAGGCAGCCCCACCCCACACACCCCCATCTCGCACAACTTTCAATTTGTTACCGACGCCACTGCGGGATATAACAAAGGTTGTATAACATTTACCAAGGTGAAATGCTGAAAACTAAAGATTAGATATTTTCACTGGATATTACGGTGCAGTTGGATCCTTCGATGGCGATGATGAAAATAGTCCTTTGAGTTTATTTGAAACTATAACAATGAGGAAAGTAATGAATTAAGAGGGTTCGATGATCATGGTCATTTTTAGACTGTATTGATCTCCTTTAGCATGTTTAGGAGAAGAGCTCTATAAAAAAATATAGCAAAATACACAAATCAAAACGGTAAAATATATGGATATAATAGTTTATAGCTAAACAAATCATATCTTAAAATATTGGGTAGATCTGATGGTTAATTTGTTGACCACCCAGCCTCCTCAAGGTGAGGTCATGGAATGTTATGGTAGTAAAATCATGACCGAGTTCAATGGCTCGGACCAATACGTAGCTGTACAAGTAAGATAAACAAAAATATTAAACTGTTTCTTTGAAATTGTTTGTTGGAAGCAAATAAAGAGGTCAGAGCCGAAGATGTTAACAACGACAACCCTTCGTCTAAAAATATCAAGTTTCAAATAAACGGAGCTTTACTCGAAAAATAAGGTATATGGAAGCCAATGTCACAGGAAAAACCCCTATAAAGATATATACTAATATATATAGGACACAATTGAAGTGCTCTGAACAATATGTATTTTTATTAGCTTTTTTAAAGAAAATATTTTTGCAGTTTCTTTTAAACTGAGCTAAACGTAAGGTGTGACGGACACACGACCAGACGGAATGAACAAAAGGACGGAAGATGAACCTATCATCAAACACTACAAGCCCAAGCTATACACTTAGTACATTGGGGGCCTTGAAAAGGTTTGTTTTCTAGAAATTTTATATAAGGATATAACCATTAAAAGTTTCAACATATCCCCAAGAAATTGAAGGGGGGGGGGGGCTCCAACACCTAATCCCAACCCTCTTGGAATTCATGACATGAGACAATTATTTTTATTTGCTGAACCAGTCCTGTGACTTGTATCATGTTAGTCATGTCATGTCAGTATTCACAGAATGTCTATTTGACTATGGCTTTATGAAAACACATTGAGCTGTCTGTCAGAAAATTGTCCATTTCATAAACAATCAACCTGCAGTGAAAATCTTCACAAGGTACATGTAGTAGTATCTTTTCAAAAATATTCAACTGACAAGGAATGCAAGAAAAAGCAACGATTCAACTACATTTAGTTTTATTTTAATAAAGCTGATAATAAGCAGACAAAAAGTGAAATTTAATTTTATATTACAGCCACAATCTGCTATAACACAAGGTTAATGCTTTCGGAACTTTTCTGATAGAATGAAATACACATCTCATAAATATGAAAATGCCTCAGTAAATATAAAATGAGAGGAAAAGATCAATACACACTACCAAATTACTCAAGTTTTTAAAACTAGACAGTATGAAATAAAAGCAGTCATTTACTTCATAATTGGAATATCTGGTTATTCTGTATTGTAATTTTAGTATCTATTATAAAATAAGAATTCTCAAAGCTTGAAAAATCCTTTCTAACAAATTTTTAAAAATGGTATGTGACTACTATTCCGGGGAATTAACACTCCACTTCTCAGACTACAGAAACAGCATACAAAGATGACAGGAGTTATTCTCTGCAGCATTTACACACCAAAGATTAATTTGAATTTATACATGTAATTAGAAATTAATTAATTTTTTTTTTAAGCATATACATGTACATTAATACAGAGGAATCTAAATTGAAATTTAAATTACAACTTTTTGGTACACATTATTAATCGCGTTATATTTACATATATATTTTTTGAGTTTTTTATTCTGGGGATAAAACATATATACAACATGCACACTGACATAAAAAATGCTTATGTTACAAAAAGATCTGAATAAACAAATGCAAAAAAAAGTTTACAAAAAATTGACATTCATATTAATTAACAACATTTTCACAATACAGCACTTGAGTCCTAGCTAAAGCAAAGGATGAATATTTCATTTATTTCCCAAAAGCAACATGCAACAAATTAAATGACCTTATTCAAATTACATTATTTTACAGTTTTCAATTTGATACATAATTTGTACATCTTCAATTCCAAAAAAGAAAATAATTAAAAAGTTCAGCTTTCCATGCTTATCATTTATCACATTCACAGCCTTACCCCAAATTTACACAGGGTGTTATAATATACAGTAAATGTACCGCTTTCTGATACAAAAATGCAGGTCTTCATCTTAAAAAAATACAAAGATTTCAGCTTTCAACAATATAATGTTCATATTTCACATGTAGCTGCAATTGGCCACAAAACAGTTAGCAGGTGTATTTTAAAAAAGTACTTTATTTTCAACAAAAAGTCTTTTGTCATCTTGCTATAGTTTTTCCATCCTAAAAAGCTATTGCTTTTACTGACAAAAATTCTGCAACACTATCGCCAAACAGGACTGTGTGTTCTCAGTTTAATATTTTCCATTTCCACATTCAACTTAACAAAACGCAAAGTATGGATTTTAAACAATGAATGTAAGGATGCAAAACAAAGTGTATAGATTTAAACTTTTTTGGCCAAATCACAAAATTTACACTTGATTAATAAAAGTGGTCAGATGACATTGTCATATTATACACTCTTTTCATTCCCTACAGCTGTGTTCTGATTATACCCAATGCCAATATTTATAACCAATCACATGCTAAATGATTAAATGACTTAGTATCTGAGGGGGAAAAATGTTATTAATTATAATCTATACATGACTTCCATACCTTTCTGAAACCAGTTTCTCAATTTATTTGTAACCTATCAGGCATTGAGCAACTTTTTACAAGCATATACATGTATTTAGTATTGTTCAAAGATTTTCCCTTGATTACTTTCAACAAGTCATCCTTCAATAGAGTTTATCCATCAGTTTTGATAAATAATATATGACAAAATTTATTACTAAACCATCCTTTTTGTTTAAATACAGGTTCGTATTTCTAGTTCTTGATACGTGAATGTTTTTCGGTGTATATCTAGATTCCTCAACCACATCATCCAATGGTCTGTATCCATGAAAGTTAGAACACATAAACTCCACCAATGCAAAGGTGGGCATTATCAAATCATGCCTTTACCTCGATAGTTATTTAAGGATAATTTCTTCCCGTTAATGCACATGTGTAACTGCGTCAAAGTTTTACGGTGCTTAAGAGAGTTTTAATTATGAAATGCTGACAACAACTGCGATGCGCTGTAAACTTAGATCCTCTATAGTACTCTTCCCAGCTTTCCCTCTAATCTTCTTCGTGCCTCTCCTTTATAGAACCTTTCCCAACATTCCCTCTAATCCTCTTCATCACTCTCCTCCTCTGCCTGCTCCAACCATGTTAACCACTGGTTCACCTGAAAAATAACTCAAATTTTAAAAGCGTTTAACAGTACAGTAAAACACATTAAAAACGAAGTGCCAGGGACGGGCGATTTAACTTTGTTATAAGCGTAATTCATTATATCCGTCAAGTTTACAACATGTAATAGTCATGGGGAATGAAAATCACTTCGCTGTAAGTGTAAATTCATTATAAGCGTGTTTGCTACAACCGTGTTTTACTGTTAGTATATAGTTGAACTTCGAAATCTCGAACACTGATATCTTGAATGCAATGGATTTGTCAAAGTGATTTGAAAGTCCCAACCACTTATTTTTTAAGTAGGTATTTCAATCTCGATATCTTGAATACTCAAATATCTCGTTTCTAGAAGTTTTTAAACAGTCCCATCTAGTGTGAGTTAACGAAGCTTAACTGTACATATTCTATACTAATGGAGCTACATGTATTTATGCATTATTTTCAGTTGCATTTATCTATTAATCTTGTTTTGTTTAGGTATTTCACTTGTTGTAAAAATCTGTTGTTTTTGTTGCTGTAGAAAAAAATACACTTTCTCTCTTCACATATTCTGTACAAGTAAAAAACTGCATCAGTTATATGAACCACATACATGAACAATACTTTGAAAACTTGCAACTCCCTGTTAGATTACCTGAAACAATGCTTTCCCTTTCCCAGGGTACTGATCATTGACTTCCTCTTTCCATTTCAAAAATGTTTCTTCTTCAACAACCTCCATATCATACAAATTCATAAAGAAACGCAGGAGCATGCCTGATGAATATAAAACATGTACATTAACATTGTAGAAATTTATATGAATGTACAAGAATTTGGTATAGACCTTCATATGAAAAGCTTTGGAAAAGTATACAAGTTTTCAACAATTCAGTTAAATAAACCACAATATTCAAAATCTAAAATTTCATTGAAGTATGTTTTCAGTTTATGGTCATGGGGGGGGGGGATGTCTGCTCTCATTTTATTCAGGGTGTAGACTTGTGTCCTTGAATTAATATGCTTCCATCTTGCTCTCACACCTAAGACATAAACCAGTTTCACTACTAATATTCACCTTTAGGAAATCCATGAGAGTAACAAAAGACTTGAGCTGCATAAAGGGTAGCAATCTGAAGATCTACATGCTCATGGAGAAACATCTGTAACACTCCCTGAAAGATAATGATTAATCATATCAACACTGCTAAAAATCCCATGGAATCACATCATCCATGAACAAAATAGCGAATCAGTACCTTCATTTTCTCCAGATTCTGCTTTTCTTTGTCAATCAGAGTCTTGTCTGGAACCACTGTTATGTCAACATCATCTCCCATTGTGGAATCCTGGGTAACATATTTCATCAAGCTTCAAAAAGAAAAATTTCAGTTGGTATGATTTGAAATATATCCTTACCATGATTTAATAACTTGAACTTACATCACACATCTTTAATTATGTGTCAGCATTTTTAGCACAACATGAATTCAACCACTGGATTGTTTACTAACAAAGTAAGAAAAAGGGAATAAATGTAAGTGTTAACTGCAACGCCCTGTTCCCCCTTAAACAATCTCTAATGTATTGGCCTCCTTTAAAAATTGTATATTTGCACTCTCCCAACTCTGTGATTACCCTTAGAACTGTCTCTCAGTGATATACCTTGTGGTGAGAATGTTGAGGAATCCCCCTGTGTAGTGGAGATCTGCGTTGACGTGCTCCTTTATCCACTTGAATAGGCCCGTGGCACTGGGCTCGGTCTGCATCTCCTTACACAGCTCCGCCTGCACCCTCAGGAGCGGAAACAGGAAGCTCAGGCCCCGGTCCTCCAGAATCTCCATCATGCGCTCCTTCTTCTGGTCGATTTCTGAATCAGATATATGTACCTCTTACTAATGAGACCCATTCATGCAAAGTGTCTGTTAGTTCAAAATGAATCTAGAAGCATAACTCCTACTTACAACTTATTATCCCCCTTCATAAAGCTTTTTTATTTCATAGTGTTATAGTGTTGATGAAATAAATCAAGTTTTTAGAGTTTTATATTAATAAAAGTATTGAATTAGTTTGTCCAAAATGGACTATTTCTAGTGACTTATTTAAGGTGGAATAACACACCTGGAAAAAGTCACTCAAATAAATGGTCAATTATTTGATTATGAAAGATAAAATGATAAATACACTGTACATATTTCAAATAAGTAAAAAATTTGCAGTTTGGGGATAAAAAATGAATATCTTAAAAATTTAATTCAGTAAGTAACAACAAAAGCCCCTGCGGGATTCGAACTCGGGATGTACGGATCACAAGCCCGACTCTTTATCCACTCGGTAATGGAGTAAATTACATGTTAATGTCGATAAAATCCTTTAAAAAAAAAAGAAAGTCAGAGGTCAGCCATTTTGTGATGATGTGTTTTTCCACCTTAAACCAGGCTCAATGCTGTAAAATTTGCATACAATAATTGCAAACAATAAATTTTAAGTACCTGGCAACATTTTGATAAGATCCAGTTTGCTCTCATTGAACAAGTTAGCAAGCCAGTCTTTGCCTTTAATTTTATGCATCTGCTGCAGTGAGATCAAGAAAAGTGGATAGTATGCCCCGTTCTCCATTGGTTCTGCCAGCTCATTCAGAGTCACAATTTGACCAGTGATACTAGAGGCAGCAAATGTGGAGACATAAGACCGTATCAAAGGAAATTCTGCCTCCAATTCACTCATCTGCTCAAAGACTGTCTGGAGTGCCTGGTGAAAGAATCATTAATAGAGAAAGGTGGTCAGAAAATTGGATTTCTGGTGCATACTAAAATTCCAGTTGGCTAAAACAGACATCTTTTTATAGAAATTGAATTCTATTAATAAACATGGAATCACTGCCACTAACAAGAAACCAAAGGCAGCCCTTACCTCCATAAACTGCTCTGACGTGATCTGGCCGTCAGCTTTCATCGCCGAGATCAGTGACATCATTTTCTCTCTGTCATCATCCGTCTTTTCTACTGTCATCTTCATCATCTTCGTCAACAAATCTGGTACGTACCTAGAGCAGCATCAAACATTATAATTCATTTTGAAACTAAACAGTCAAAAGTATATTTACATAATGATTCACATATAAATTTCTCTTCATAGATCTACTATAGTATATTTAAAATAATAATAAATATATTTCTAAATAATATAATCAAAAAGATTTAACATCAAATTTCTATAGCTAAAAACTTCATTTGATTTGTTTATCCCCCTTGGTCTCGACTTACTTCTTTGGAGCATACATTTCTTTAAAAGCTGTAAGAGCTTCATTGGCCTCATTGTTTGCCAAGTAGTCTGTCAGCAAGTTTTCCTTAAAAGAAGAATCGACCAATTTAAAATCACAAGTTTGCATTCAAAATACCTCGAGAAGATGAACATCAAAGTATTTATAATCATTAAAGTAAACAACTGGTCAGCCTGACACATACTACAATCTTGTGTGCTTCATCTTTGCTGGGTGTGAATCTCTTGTTTGATTTTGGCTTATCTTTACTTTCCACCTGTTTAATTGTTATTTGTGGCTGAAAGGAGAAAAAAACCCACCACATGTCATAAGGAAATACATTAACATGTTTGTTATTACCAGCAACCAAACTTCATCTATACATATACTGTATATGACTTTGAATCCACAAAGTCATCTACTTAGATAAAGAATTTTCAATTACCTGTTTGTTGAGTAGCGGCTTTGGTGGATCTGGAGCCGACGTCATTCTCATTGAACCACTAGGTGGCACTGTGGAGTGTGTTGACCGCGGCAAGTTACTCGGTGAATTTGGCTTAAAAACATTAAAATTCTTGGCTGGCCTCAGACTGATTTCTTCATTGGGGGGCACTATGACAACGGCTGTTCCGTTCATCATCGCCCCTGGTGGAGCAGTCTGCGACTGCTGCTGTTGCGCCAGTTTAACAAATCTTGGTGGAAGATCCCTTGGTGCATTATCTGTACCAACAAATTTAATATGTTCCCCATTAAAATATATTAATGATGACTTAAATATCTAAATTAAAATAAAGATACAATGTCCCTATAAATCAAAATGAATTTTGAAGAAACCAGTGCAATGATTTTTCAATAAAACAGTGTACATGTACAGTTGTCTTGCCCATAGTTTAAAAAACTACCATAAAGGCCATCAAAAATTAATTCCCTGGTTCTTAGGCCCGCGCACATCTGATTAAGCATTGCCCATTGCTACATGTAATTTTATCAGTAAATGAATAAAATAAAATTTCTCTAGTGCGCTTGCGAATTCTGGAAAAAAATCTGTATTTAGGACCGCATTTTAAACACTCAAGACAGTAAAACGCTTAACTTAAAAAAAAAACTTTATGGCAAACATCGCGATGATCCAGACTAAATTATAACAGATTGCAAATGGCCGCTGAATCTAGTTAAGAGGCACTGTGTTCAAGTTGTGATAGTAACAACTGTGATTTTAGTTAGATACACAGACGGACATTGTTTAACTTCAATGCATGTAGGAGGAGAGTTTTTGCAGCTTGTACTTTACAAAATATCTCATTATATGCTTAAACACAGGGCTTTCTCAAGCCTCGTAGCTGTGGTGTTTCCAGAAGAACATGCCGATTTGCAAATTGCATTTAGTTTTAGCTAATAAATCTTAGACAGATACATTCATTGCAAGATAACTTTTTATTTGCTTTAAAACATCCCTTTTTTCTGGATTTTTATAAGAATTTTTTTTGGTGAAATAAACAGAAAAATATACCACCACCCGCACCTGTTTTTGAAAATATTGGCCTGAGAACCAAAATATTCATTTTTTACATACATACATACATACATACATACATACATACATACATACATACATACATACATACATACATACATACATACATACATACATACTACATACATACATACATACATACATACATACATACATACATACATACATACACTACATACATACATACATACATACATACATACATACATACATACATACATACAT